>ML372429.1:0-21072 GCA_005239525.1 Nicotiana knightiana
ATATATATATATATATATATATATATATATATATATATATATTCTTCTATTTAAATATAGGAACAAATCTTGTATTCTAAGAATGTGAATATTTTTGTTGTTTTTAATTTTTTTTAAATAAAACTTATTAAGAGTAATATAAAAATTTAAAATATTAAGATTAGACCTAAAATTAATATTTACAGCAAAATAGTATAGAATTTGGATGTGGTCAAAAATTAGTTGTTCACGGTTACTTAGGCGAAAATTCAGCAGGTATAGTTGATATATCTTTCATTTTTGCAATGGCACATTGTCAGGCCTATTATGCCAAAAAATATTCACATTGTTGGAAAAACAAGAATTAGACCCTGAACAAGAGACATCAACATTCAAAGTGAAAGTATTAATAGTTGAAAGGGATAGGTTCTGCATTCGATTCAAAGGTGACTTATTTACAAATGAAGGTGAATGACATTGCAGATTATTCAAAATGGGACTATTTACATCACAAGAGTGATCAGAAGCTGTAGTGAAAGAGTTATTTTCTCTCAAACACTTGGAGCAAAGCAGGTATAAGCCATCTCTTACTTTACCAATCTCAAGAGGCCTCTTCACTGAAGGGGTCTGCAGAAGACAAATATTATCAGTAAAGGATGCCATGCCTTTAAGATGTTTGGTTAACCAGTAGACTGACACAAGATTGAAATTGAAAGAGGGAACTAAAAGGACTTTGTACAATACTATTTTTTATGTGAGAACAACATCACCAATCTCAGATACTTTGACTTTATATCCATTAGGTACGACTACTAGGAGAGGATAAGGTAAGAATTTGATGTTAGACAGTAATGATCTATTAAAGGTCATGTGATTGGAAGCCCCTGAATCTAGTATCCATGTATCAATTTTGGATTCAAAGCATTTGCATGAAAGTTTTCCAAAATCAATGGAAGAAGTGCATACTGTCATACATGCAAAGTTGACAACATTGGCATTGGATGAATGTGAACTCCCTGGGGATCTTCCATCATCTCCATTCCCCACATGAAACTGTTGAAGTAAGCTCACAAGATGTCCATACTGTTTTTCAGTCCAGTTCACATTCCTTCCATCATCTTGGGTTCTATTTTCATTTTCCTTTGTGATAACAACTTCATTAGGGGCTCCTTGTACATTTGTAATTACTCTTTTGCCTTCATTGTATCTAGAGTTTTGGCCATGGTTCTGACCATTTGAGAAATGCCTTGAAGTAAAGTTTTGAGCAGAATTTTGACTGTTCTGTGGGTAACCATGGAACTTGTAACATCTCTCCTTACTATGTCCTGGCCTTTTACAGTAATCACATATGAGCCGAGCTCTAGGAATGCCACTGTAATAGTTATTTGTTGGAAAATTCGTCTTAATTAAACCCTGTCGTAATGCATTCACGTTTAGTGAGGTTGACTCATTAGAAAATTGGTTGATTGGCCTAATCTCTCTTTGTTTCTCATCCTGCACTAGGAGTGAAAATGCCTGTGCTAGGCTTGGCAATGGATTCATCGTAAGTATGCTGCCTCGAACTATAGTGTAAACCTCATTCAATCCCATAAGTAATTGTATCAGTCTCCTATCCTTCTAAGCTTTGTACATACTCTCTTTTGCACCACAATTATAGGTACAAATATATTGAGTCCTTTTTTTCAAAGTAGTAAGTTCCTCCCAGAGTTTCTTCAACTTAGTATAGTAAGTAGTAATATCAAGAGTACCTTGAGAAAGGTCATTGATTTCCTTCTGAATTTGATACAGCCTAACTCCATTAGTTTTTTCATAACGATCCTCCAATTCCTTCCGATGTTCAACAACATAATTTGCATATTCTACATAGTCTGCAATTTCCTTAGAAAGTGAATTTTGGATCCAAGACGTCACCATATTATCACATCGCTCCCATTGGCGAAATTGTGGTGACGAAGGATCTGGTTATTTGCACTCACCGCTTATGAAACCTAGCTTGCACAGACAATCCCCTCAATACACTTCTCCTCCAAGACATGTACCCTATTCCGTCAAAAGAAGTTGAAACGAGCATAGCTCCTGGATTGTCAGATGGATGAAGATATAGAGGATCACTTGGATCAATCCATGTGCTTGTAGCAGTAACATTTGGCGGTAGTTTCCACTCCAGTCGAATTGTCTTGGTCGAGAACGGCCATGATTGAGTGAAATTGATGAAGAAAATAGAGAAATTTCAATCATCACAATTTATGACAACAATTCGCTAACAAACAAACGAAATCCCCAAAAATTAGGGCAAAGTTCAAAATCTAACAAAATCGAACAAGGAGACGGATCAAAAACAAAGATGCAGGGAAAGATAATGTGCGGGATTAACCTTGCTCTGATACCATGTCAAGTTCGACACTGAAAATCAGTGAGAACGAGCTCAACCATACCTGCCATGGTGAGAGATGAAGGTTCTAGAACTTAGCAGAGAGGATGGAAGAAAAGAGAGTGAAATTGATGAAATGAAGCTCAACTTTCATTAAGGACAATACACAATATATATATACACATATATCCAGCTGGCACTACTAACTAACACTAACCGACATAAGTAACACTAACAGTACTTAACCACCTAACCGTTTAACTACCTAACTAAGTATTAAATAATAGATCTCAATAGATCTCAAATAAAAGATATTTTCAGTTTGGTTATCACACATTTATTTATGCACCAAAAATCGTATGAATCCTACTAAATTAATTCAAAATTGATCGACACGAACCCACCA
Organism: Nicotiana knightiana; assembly: GCA_005239525.1. Classification (NCBI taxonomy): domain Eukaryota; kingdom Viridiplantae; phylum Streptophyta; class Magnoliopsida; order Solanales; family Solanaceae; genus Nicotiana; species Nicotiana knightiana. Next base: position 2,757 of record ML372429.1, read on the forward strand.
AATTAATTCAAAATAGATCGAATTGACCAAACGTACACTCTAATTCAATCTTATTAATTAGTGGCTAATTTGTATTAAAATACAAGAAGAATTAACCCAAATAGCCGCCCACCCAATAACTAAACTAAAAATAGCGGTGGAGGTATAATATATGTATAATTTATGGATTGTATGTGTATAATTATGTATAATTATGTATAATTAATGTATAATATATATTTGGTTGAAAAAATAAATAATTAATATGACCGATTATTGTATAAAGATCCCAAAATACAATGATACATGTAGCCATCAAATCCTCGATCCGTCTCTGCGCACTAATGTAAAATGATTAACTGAATCGCTTGCAAATTCACTCATTTAAAATCAATTTCGTAATAGGCAGAACGGAAGACCTTTAAGAAAATTAGCACCACTTAATACAAATTTCATCATAAATTATAAGTCGCTTATTTGGGACCAAGACTTAATTATTATAGTAGTATTGTGGTAAACATTGCATGGGGTAGTCATATTTTAAAGTGGTATTTACTTTTTATCCAGTATTTTTACTGTTGAACAAAAATAGCCACTAGTTTATTAAAATGAAAAGACGATGTTACCCTTTATTTTATCTCTTTTCTGTTCTGACCAATTTCTGCAAATACGTTGAAAAGTAAAAAAAAAGTCTTGTCGTCGAGCAAAACGACAATGTTTGGATTGGAAGAAATGAAATTTCCCGGTGGCATGTTGGTTTTAAAAACAGTAGATTTGTATTTTTGAATTCTTGATCCGAAGAATTCTTCTTTACCTTGATTATAAATAATCTTGTATATCTTTCCATGGACCAATTAAAGGAAGATCATAATCGCCGGGAATTTTATGGATTTGTAATTTTGTGAGCTCAGATGATTGTGTTACAGTTGTTCTTGTGGTATTTTTTTTGATAAAGAGAGTGTAATGGGACGAACAATGACGTATTTTGATGAAAACTATTGGTGAAGACGAAGATAATGCAGTCCTGAACTTAGAGTTCCAAGTTCAAAAAATAAGGACATGTAATCCTGAACTTAGAATTACAAGTTCAAAAGTTAAGAACATGTAGTCCTAAACTTTGAGTCACAAGCTCAAAAACTAAGGACATGTAGTCCTTAACTTAGACTTACAAGCTCATAAATTAAGGACAGTTAGTCCCGAACTTACAGTAACAAGCTCATAATTTAAGGACACTTAGTCTTGAACTTAGAGTTGGAAGTTCAAAAATTAAGGACACTTGGTTTATTTAGAGTTACAAGCACATAAACTAAGGACAAGTAGTCTTTAACTTAGACTTACAAGCACAGAAATTAAGGACACGTAGTCCTGAACTTCGAGTTCCAAGTTCAAAATTTAAGGACATGTAGTCCTGAACTTAGAGTTACAAGTTCAAAAGTTAAGGACATGTAGTCCTAGACTTAGGCTTACAAACTCATAAATTAAGGACAGCTAGTACTGAACTTACAGTAACAAGCTCAAAAGTTAATGACACTTGATCCTGAATTTTATGAGCAGAAGGGTATTTTTGTCTGGGAGGGTAAAAATTTATTAAAGCAGTGGCTAAAGACTAAAAGCATTTTAAATAGTAACTTAAAAATAAATACATGTCTTATTACTGGCTAACTGTGCACTTCTCCAACCAGTATCCTTTACCATTTTAGCCCACTTTTGAAGATTGCAAATTTGGACAGCTCACCCAGCCCTCATCCAACTGTAATTACATCTTGACCTGAAGAAATTATATATTACTCACCAATATATGATTTTTATTTTCTTTTCTTGTGTAAGAAAGAGCTAAACATTTTCTTCTTACACAAAGAGCTAAACATTTTCTTCTTGACATCAAATGAGAAGAATGTGCATGTTACTAAACTATTAGTTCATTAATTAAAAAGTGTATTCTTTCTGTAGAGTAATAACGGATGCTCTCCTTTCCTAAACATCAAAACTTCAAATTACTTTGTTAGTTTTTTTTCTTGTGAAAATTGTTGTATTGAAATTTTATTGATAGTAACGAAAAACTTCCAACATTATAGAATTGCTGATAATTGATGGATTGTGGAGCGGAAATGGCATATCCAGGGCACGGCGCAGAGGATGTTCCGGTATTGTCAAAAGAAGATAGGAGAAATTGTTGATGCATCGAATGCCATGCCATGGTTGGCTCTTGGGGAAGGAAGGAGAGTGATTGGCATGAAGTAGGGCAGAAAGAGGGGATTCAGGTTTTCTTTTAAAAGGGTTGGATTTGGGCGAGCAGCCCTTAAACAAAAAGGCCTAAGAGGATATAAGAGAAAACTTATCCACACGAGATTTTTATTAATCAATAAATGCATGACATATGTTTTAACATAAATTTATTAATTCGCTTATCAAATTAGAGAAAATTTTGTTCGTGAAAGGTCCAAATCATATACAGTTATACTTCGTTGAACCTTGATCAGTTGAGTTAAAGCTGAAAATACTGAAGTGCTTCTAATCCACTTGGCAGTTAAAATTCGTTAACCAAGTAATAGTGTCTTTTATAACCACATACTCCATCAGAATAAGCAGATTGTGCTAAAATGATCATTTGTTTCTATAATTGGGAAAAAAAAGAAGAAAAAACTGACCCTTAACGTATATGAGGACTAGAAAACCAATAACTTAATTATAAGTAATGACAGCTGTGGGATTTGAACCCACGCCCTTTCGGACCAGAGCCTAAATCTGGCGCCTTAGACCACTCGGCCAAACTGTCCTCGTTGTTTCAAGACCTTTTAATAAATAAATAACTAACTTACCTTTCTGCCACATAGAGAAACGCCGGACGCTCTATATGTACAAAATTTAATTATGGAACATTATTAGCAACCACTCCAAGTCCCAGGAAGATGGTGAGATTTGGAGCACTGGATTTAACTCAACTAGTTTTCAACGTGAATATCAATTTCGTAAGTTAAGATTATACGTATTTTATATTGCATTTTTATTAAGGGGTGTGAAATGGGAAAATGTACCTTTTAATGTCACCCTTTCATTGTCTATAAATTTAGAGATTTGACCTCATTTTTAATAGATGGAAAATTTGAAACCATCTCCCATCTTTTTTACTTTATTGCATTATTTTCTTAATAAACATAAGTGTCAAGTGTGATTTGCTCTGTTTGTTGAGTTCGCTGAAGTTCTGTGACTTGAAGTGCCGCTATCACATAATAGTTATTCCGTTCTATCCTTGGGCAACAAGAGGGGATTAAATTTCTTAAGGACAAACTGTGAATTCAATGGGCTCGGAATTATTTTACGGTTTATTTATTGAACTAACGTCTCCTTACTTTTCTGATTTTCATTCTAAACACAGTAATACCAACATTCTTAAGAAATTTAACGGAAATCAATTGATCGAGAAGAACCCAGTGTGGTAATATATGTTTGTTACCGCTGAGAGAAACAAAATAAGTGATGGAACTAAAAGTGTAGTTTTCTCCTACTTGGCACTTTCTCGCCAATATATAGTGTGTTCACTTCAACGGTAGACTAACATGAGAACAATTTTGAAATATAACTGTAGCAATCTGATTTCAAGACAAGGCAAAAGTATTGCCTTGGCTAACATTGGATTCACAAATATTAGTATTTGAAGATTGCTAAAGCAAAATCAAAATTGTATTGACATGGAAAACCAATATCTCATGGTTCATGAATAAGTCAGTGGCAAGGGGTGTGAATTCAATGGGATTTTCAACCAAAAATGGAATGTCGTTGTTGAAACTAATGTCGTGGCTATTGGAATAAGTTATCCAGTGAACTTTTTTTTCATCTTTCTGTTAGCATGTGGAAATCCATGATAATTTCCAATTCACATAAAAGTTGTCTTGTGATGATGGTAAGCCGAGCAGTGATTGTAAGTAAATATTGTTGCGGCCATGTAACGTTGGGCGTACACCGAAAAATTGGGAAAGTGCAAAACGACCAAGTGAAATTGAGGGAATAATATTTCAAAAGGAGTTATGTCCCTATATAAATATGACCGTTTTGATATCTCATGGGAACTCTGTCATGTAGTGGAGAGAAATCTCCTTACATGAACATATTAAAGCACAAATGTGGGATCGTATACTTTGTGATATGATGTTCACAAAAGAATCTAATTAGATTTTTTTTTTTGTATTTTTTACAAAAGAAAATTTAAAACTAAAAAGTGTTTAAAGTTGTAAGCATGATGCTTACATTAATGTTTGAAGTATTCGTGAGATCATGAATATAATATATGTAAAGATATACATATGTTAGTTTTATAAGAATAATATATCAAACTATTGAAATGTTTAAGAGTTACAATGATTTTGTTGGAAAACTATTTAGAAAGAGAATTAAAATTCTCGTGATTTTCTACACCCGTTATGGAGAATAAAATCTTCGTGATTTCTACTCCTGCTTCGAGATAAAAATCTACTTGATTTTTTACTCGTTAGTTGAGATTAAAGTCTTTATGACTTTCTACTCACTTGTCGAAAATTAAAGTCTAAGTGACTTTATACTCGTTGTGGAGATTAAAATCTTAGTGATTTTTACTCCAATTTATTATTCGATTTGAAGAGTAAGAATTTCATCGTTTATTAAATTTGATTGTGTCACATATTACTCGGTTTGAAGATAAAATACTTCACCGTTTATTAGATCCGGTATAAGATATTACTCGGTTAAAAGATTAAAAACTTCATCGTTTATTAATTCTGATTGTGTCAGATTGGTTTGAAGATTAAAAACTTCACCATTTATTTTGGCTCTATCGTGATACAAATAATAGTTTATGTGGTTGTCTCTACAAAGTATTAGGGGCGGTGAATGTGAAACTACTTCTTGGAATACGATATTATTCATCAAACGACAACCCTTATTCACCGCAATCTAATGGAATTACGGAAAGAAAGAATCGATCATTAAATAAAATGATGAATTCTTTGTTGATGAGTTCTAGTTTATTCAAGAACTTATAGGGGAAGCTATTCTTACAGCTAACCAAATACTCAGTCGAGTTCCCCATAGCAAAACGCAATCCATTCCATATGAATAATGGAATGGAAGGAAGTCCAACTTAAATATTTTAAAGTGTGGGGGTACTTAGTAAAAGTGCAAGTTCCTAAACCCAAAAGGGTAAAGATCGGACCGAAGATTATTGATTGCGTTTTCATAGAATATGCAACAAATAGTAAAGCATATAGTTTTCTGGTTCATAAATCAGAAAATTCCGACATTGATACGGTAATTGAATCAGATAATGCTAAATTCTTTGAGAATATTTATCCGTATAAATAGAATGTGAGTCGTCTAGTGAAATATCTATGCGAACTCGGGAAGAAGCAAAGGAAAGTACGTTGAATTAGGAAAATCCAAGACGTAGTAAACGTCAAAGGATAACTAGTTCCTTTGGACCGGATTTTCTGACATTCTTGTTGGAAAATGAGCCTCAAATGTTAAAGAAACATTGTCTTTCTCGGAAGCACAATATTGGAAAGATGCGGTCAATAGTGAGATATAATTCATATAATTAATCATACTTGGGAATTGGTTGACCTTCCTCCAGGAAATAAACCTTTGGGTTCTAAGAAGAGAAAATTAAAGCTGATGGTACTATTGACAAATATAAGGAAAGATTTATTACCAAAGGATTAAGACAACGAGAAGGTCTAGATTACTTTGACACATACTCACTGATAATGAGAATTACATCTATTCGGATGGTAATAGTGTTAGCCACCGTGTATGGCCTTGAAATCCATCAGATGAACATAAAGACAGCCTTCTTAAATGGAGATTTGGAGGAAGAAGCTTATATGGAACAACCTGTGGTTCCTGGAAAAGAAAGATAATGCGTCGACTTGTTAAGTCACTTTACGGACTAAAACAAGCACCCAAACGATAACATGCGAAATTTGACCAATTAATATTATCATGTGGATGATATGTAGATGGCGAATAATAGAAAATGCACATGACATTTGAAATGTGGGGGCATTTAGCTTATGCATGACAAAATCCAATATTAGACATGATGTCTATATTCCCACAAATAGTGAAAATCAGTATGGCAGTCGATAAACTCATTATTTGTTCAGTCTTAGTGAAGACTAGCTGAGTGAAACTACCAATTCGGAAATTGGTCACTTGCCTTTCTTGAAAGGTTGTTTCTTTCTTGAAAATTTATATTGTTTAGCTCGTTTATGAAAGGAAGTCACTTCGAAGGTTGCAACTTTTCATGAAAAGTGCGTTTGCATGTTTTGTATAAACATGACCATTCATGAACGGACGTATTAATACGTTGATCTATAATGAGGTGAACCAACATGACCAAAATTCATTGCAAGTTGGATTTATTTCATGAATGAAGGTGCTATAATTTGCATATCATATAGAAGTATGAATAAATAGCATACAAATGCTTGAAAATGGCGGAATGATTGCGAAATGTGTTTTATATTAAAAGGTTGTGGCCACAACTGACTCTTGGATTGCACCTCTTCATTTAACCCTTTCATTGTCTATAAATTTAGAGGCTTGGCCTCATTTTTAATAGATGGAAAATCTGAAATCATCTCCCCTCTTTTCTACTTTGTTGCATTATTTTCTTAATAAACATAAGTGTCAAGTGTGATTTGCTGAGTTCGCTGAAGTTATGTGATTTGAAGTGCCACTATCACATAATAGTTATTTTGTTCTATTCTGGGAGGAATTAATCTGTATACCTTGGGCAACAGTGAGGAGATTAAATTCCTTAAGGACACACTATGAATTCAGTGGGCTCGAATTATTTTACGACTTGTTTATTGAACTAACGTTTCCTTACTTCTCTGATTTTTCTGATTTTGATTCTAAACACAGTAATACCAACATTTTAAAACTACATAAAAATAATTATAATAACAATTATTTATGATTAAAGTTGCTCTAAATATTTTCCAAAATAACTCGACAAATGGTAATAACGACTCTTTTTAGGACAAATAGAGTAACAGAATGATGATTAGGAAAAAAAATTCCTCAAAATAAGCAGATTGTGGTGAAATTATCATTTGTTTATATAATTTAAAAAAATGATTGACCCTTAACTTTTTAAAAAAAAAAATGAAATGTAAATCCTGTTTGGCTATACGCCTCAAGTTTGGAAATTAAAACTACTAATTGATGGACTATGACAGATGTGGGATTGAACCCACGCCCTTTCCCGCAGAGAGAAACAGCTGACTGTATATACAAAAATTAATTATGAAGCATTATTAGCAATCACCCAAGTCTAAACCAAACTCGTGATTAATAATATTTATTATAAAATAATTATTTATTCAGTTTTAATAAATTTAAGTAGATTATATATTAGTTTGTGTCATTTGCTTATATAGTAGATGATTTAGTGTATAAAGTTTAGCTTATACACGGAAGATTAAATTATCAGTTCTTATAAGTATAAAGTTTGAGTTCACAATTTAATGATGGAATTGGACAAACCATCAATAATGATTGTAGCACAAGATTAACTATAATTTATCTTGGTTATGCGAGTGGTTTAATTCCAACTTCTTGTGCTAGTATATTTTATATGTATTGAATGGACCAAGTAGAGATAAGTATTTTATACTGACTTAATAATTTAAACTCTCTAGCCATTAAATGTACTTATACTCTTAATCTTGATGTAATTATTTTTAGCTGTGTATATTATTATTAATTTGATTTATTAAAATGCGAGATTCTTTCGTGGGTCAATATGCCTGGTAAATTGGACAATAATAATGTACATTGGCGAAGTAATAATTAGTTGATGGAATCCATGTTTCGGTTTAGAGATTGATGATACACCTTTATGAAAGCTTATAAGTTTTCATATGTAAACCCGATAGGTGGATTTTGTATCCGACACATGAAATAAGTTAAGCGAAAGTCTAAAAGAAATAATCAATAAATTTAATTCTCAGTAATTTAGTTTAATTGATTCGCACCTGAATCTTAACATGGGGAGTTAAATAAGATTTAGTGGATGAATTTCGAAATTAAATAAGGAGTGCAATTATGAATTTTTAGTGGAATAATTCGTAATTAATTATGGTGGATACTAATTTCGAAAATTATAAATTAATTCCATAATTGGATGCCTTGTTAATTAAATTTTATGGTCCCTGCTGTGCCTAAATAATAGGAAATAAAGGAATCCTTTTTCTGGTGGAAAAGAAAATCCAACGGGTTTTGGAAAAGGGTTTTAACCCTTAAAACTTTTGCTATAAATATATAAGGTTTTCCACCTAGAGGAAGAAGAATAATGGTGGCCAAAATTTTCAGCCTCTTTTCCTAGAAAATTTCGCCCACACGAAATTATTATTTCCAAATATTATTTGGGTAACACTGTGGAAGATTGTGGAATGTTCGCGAATTTTTATCATGCTGATGATGGAGATTTAATTGATTTGATGTGGAATTGGAGACTCACGTGATAGAGGAACTTTGTTCACACTTCAAGAGGTAACTCGTGAAATCCCGTTTATACTAGTTGTCTATATTACATGTGATTTTGATACTAGGATTGCTTCCGCTGCATATAATAATCCATTAATTGGTATCAGAGCCCACTCACATCTAATTAGATAACTAATTTTTTCATGAGATAAGAATATCGTGTTTATGTGCATTTTTGAATTACATATATATGTTATTTTCTGAAAAAATGCACTGCTGTTTGTGAATTAACTGTGCAGAAAATTTTGGATTATTCTTGTAATCATGAGGTATCTGTTTTTCTTCACTGATATTTGATTGGGATGATTTGAATGTTTTTGGGTAAACCCTAAAAAATGTAAAATCTGATTTTGACCGAATTGCCGGTGTTTACGGAGGTCAACGAATTTGACGAACTCCGATTGAGCCGAAATTTGGTGGATCAATTGGAACAATGTGGTGAGAAAAACTTACTGCTTTTGCAGTGAATCATTTCGGCGTTTTGAGGTTGTTTGGACTGTGTTTTGGACGTTTTTCTATTTTCTGGAAATTATTTCTTAATAGTTTTAATTCGTTTTTAATTCAATGGTGGTGGGGTGACTCCCATGGTCTTCATGATTAAATACTAGTGATATAATGGGTTTACACATTGGCTATTAGAAAATAGACGTGTTATTATATTAAATTCAATAATAGAGGTGAAGGATTTTATTGACTAGGTCTTACAAGGTATACTTGATATTGTGTGATAATATAATTATTTTGTAAGAAAGTGAAATCCTCTGTTTGATATCCTGGATGACTAATGATTTGTGTGTTTGACATATTTGTGCATAAAAAAATTCTCAAATTTTAGTTTATGTCTTCATGCCTTACGTGATTAATAGTCTTGGATTTTCGATGAAGAATTTTGTTCTCTGGTTGGATGTTATATTAAGTGAAATATGACGGTATTTTGTATGAGTTTTATTTTATTGGTATGGCTCTTAAGCTATGGTCCATATTCTGCCATAAAATAATTTTATGAGCTACATGTATTTTCACTTGTAAATTGAGAATTTTAAGAGTAATAAATAGTTACCGCTAAAGTGGTTGTTTATTTGAACTCATGAAAAATTCTTAATAAATTGTACATGTGAAACTATGTCTATTTATGGATTGAGAATTATGATAGTAGGATCCACAAAATGGTCTATTAATTAGATTCATTAAATCTTCTTAATGTACCATGTGAAAATTATCCTTAATAAATCTACATTAGTGGTGGAGTTTTTTAACTAGAAAAGAGTTTTATCTTTGGGTACTAGTGAGACCAGCTCCATCCATGAGAAGAGATATTGGGGTTTTTGCCGAACAGGAGAAAAAAAAAGGATATCTTAGGCTCTTGTGTGTTTAATAAAAGGATAATTTAGTGCAAAGGGAGATATTATGTATCCTAGAAATAGGTAGAACATAATATGTGTCTTGATCTCATAGTATAATTATAAGGAGAAAGAAAATCAATATCATATTTATTTTAATTCATGAAACTGCTTAAAACGGTTATTCTCTGAGTTTGGTTACAGGCTGGTGGTCATAAATTTGACGAGTTTCGATTGACCTGAAACTTGGTAGGTTCATTGAAAACAATCTAATGAGAAAACTCACTGCTATGCGGCGAATCATACTATTTTTCAGCATTTTAAGGCCATTTACATGAGTTTTCAAGCAGTTTATTAAATTAAATTTGTTATAAATATGAAAAATTATTCTTTATATATCGGCTATATTTGTGCGAAATCTGAAACATGACGATTTAACTTGATATGATATATAGCAAGAATGCAAATCACATGGATTTAATCCTAAATATGCCAAAAATAATTTATTCGGCTTTGGCCTAGATTTTGACGATCGTGAATTTCACGATCTTCGAATGACTTGAAACTCGGTAGGATCATCGGAAACAATCAGTTAAGAAGAACTCACTGCTATGCAGTGAATCACATCGTATTTTGACGATTCAGGATCGTTTAGATGAGTTATTTGAAGGTTTGGCGGATTAAAATGTGATACATACGAAAAGTCAGTATTTCTATCATTTTATTTATGTCTAATCTGGAACATGATAGCACATGTTGATTTTACATTAATTGCTAAATGATAAGAACGTTGGTCATATTTTAAATTCTTAAAAATGCTTAAAATGGTAATTTTTCAAATTTGGTTGCAATTTTTGGAGATTGTGATTTTAACAATCTCCGACTGATATGAAATTTGGTAGGTTTATTAGAAACAACCCATTGATCAATACTCATTGCTATGCAGTGAAAACCGTTAATAGCATTTTAAGACTGTTTAAATGGAGTTTTGAGCCTTTTTTTAATTATGAAACTTAATTCTCAGAGAAAAGTTCGTGGTTGTGATAAAGTGGTGATAGGAATTAACCCCTATGGTCTCCATTTTTTATTTATAGTGAGATCATAAATTTACACGTTGAAATTAGGTCTTCCTTCATATCGGATAAATTTATTATGAACTCACTGAATATAGTTATTAGTTATTGATAACTTGTATTAACTCTCTATATGAGTTTAAGGATTGAATCAATTTTGTAACTAAAATACAATCAGGATTAAATAGAGATGGAAATATATTTCTATGGTCTTCCACTATTAATTTCAAGTGAGTAATAAATTTACGTATTGACTTTAGGTATTCCTCCATATCGGATAAATTTATTGTAAGCTCACTAGGTGAAATACTAGTAATTGATATCGTGTACTTACTCTCCATCTGAGTATACATGTTGGATCAATGGAACTAGAGCTATTAATTATGATGTTTACTTGACTTAAATTAACAGTACACTATCTATCCGAGTTGAGTCTATTTTAATTATTTGAGTCAATAATCTGGCATTACATATGTATGTTGCATGAGTAGTTCTTTTCCCATCGAAATTCTCTATTCAAGATGCATGAATACATATACGTGTAGTTGTTTAACTAAAGAATTAGATCCTTTGACCAAAGCTATTTCTAGGATGAACACGGGTTAATGATAATCAAGGAAATAATATTAAATAAAGAGAAACGAGTAGTAGACAATATTGCAGAAGTATAGAAAAGAAAAGTAGATTGTATTCGAAAATCAGATGATCCTTTACAAGCTGTATTCCCGTCCCTTATATAGGAGATTCCTTGATATAACATACAACTCTTGTTATGATTTCCCATTAATAACTAATTATGACATTAATGGGGCATTACAAAAGATAACGGTAATTGGGGTACGGTCACATAAAGTACAAGTAATCAATTGCGGGTCCTTGAATCTTCCCGTAGCTTTGTCCAGATTCATTCTGACCATATCTCTTCCCTGTCTTGATCAGGTTGAGTTTCCCGTGGCTGATAGAATCGATGGTTTATTGATCCGTATCTCTTTATAGAATCACGTCCAACTGTCGCGTTTCCCTTGGTCCACGTATCTGGATGAGTTGTTTAGAATCAGCTAACGTGTGAGACTTTTTTTCACCAATACAGATAGTCCCCCCACTTACTATTATTTATCGATTAATATTTGGTAAGTGGATACGCATTTATGGCGGGAATATTTTGTCGCCGCTTTAACTCGAAACATTGTATCCTTCTCTGAATCATAGGCGTCGTTTGTCACTTCTATTTAATGCTCAAACCACGTGTCCTTCTCAGATTGGTTCTGCAGTTACTCGGTGCTTTTTAGGGCTTTTTGCGGCTGTGTCAGTCCCGAAGTGACACCTTCAATTATGACTTTTCATCATTATTTTTTTTCCATGTTTGACGGTTGTCCTCAAGTATAAATACCTTTCTTCTTTTATTTTCTTCCACGAAACACTTTCTAACTTTGTCTTTTGTAAAGAAATTTTTCTTGCCTTTGTAAACATGTCTTCTTCAAATCAACCTCAGGGAGTAATAGATATTGANATTTAACGCCATCTTCTTCTCCGACTAGGAGTTGGAGGGGTGGTAGACTTAGGAGTCTAGGATCCACTCCTTCGAGTGGCTCTTCTTCTTCTCAGATAGTTTCCCCTCCTTCCGCTAGGTCTCTAGTTTCTCCGAGGGCTAGGGCTTCCCGGTCTTTGTCTAGAGGTAGAGATGAACGCCTTCGTGAACCTGGAGTTGATGAAATTATTCCTGCTGAGTTTGTCTTTTCTAGAGATAATCAAGTTCTTGTAGACCAATCTTCTTCCCTTGAGAGTGTCAAAAGGTATCCAACCCTTATTACTGAGGGTCAGATTTTCCTTGTTCATAGGGAGTGTTTTGGAGGCCTGATTTCCCTGTCTACATTCCTAATAGTAATCAAAGAATAACGTCTTACAAGACGAGATACTCATTTGTTTATAGACCTCCCATTGATCCAGTCATAATTGAATTCAGCCGTTTCTTCAATATCTGCTTAGGACAAGTTGGTCCGATTGTGTGGCGAGTTTTCGCATGTCTTAGAATTTTAGCTTCTTTAGCCTCGGTTCCTTTTACTTTCAACCATCTTATTCATATCTACTCTCCTGCCTTGTTTCGTCAAGGGGTTTTTATTCTGACTGCTAGGAGTAAAAGAGTGTTGGTAACCTCTGGAGATGATAAGGATAGGGATTGGTACTTCCGGTATGTCCCTGTACCCACGGTTGGTTTAGTGGGTGAAGAAAATCTTCCCTTCCCTGAGAAGTGGAATCGTGCACGTGAGTATGCTTTAGCTCATGTATATTTACTTTTCCTCGTTCTGACTTGATATGTTTTACTAACACCGTATCTGTTTCTTCTTCTTTTAGCAATCATGGATACTGTTGAGAATGTCTCCGGTATCTGTGATTGGGTAGAAAAACTGTTGTCCGTTTCTCCTTTAGAGGAGAGATCCTGGAAGTACCTCGCTGGGAGGTATAATTGGCATGTAAAGACCCACGGTAAGTGAAGCTTTTGTTCTTGCTTCTTTCCTTACTCGAGTCTCTTCTTTCTTTGTCGCTTAACTTTTTCCATTTTGATAGGGTTCTCTGCTCGTGGGGTGTCTGCTTAATCTATCCCGAAGATGTCTTTGGCTCAGGCCCAAGAGATTATTGTTGGTTGAGGAAGATTGGTGAGTCTCGTTCCTTAGAAGAAGAAGAAGGTGCTTTAGTACACAGGCCACGGAGAAGGCGGGTGGTTTCAGATGATGAGTTTACACCCATGATCTTGCCTTCCGTGTCTGTGGTTGAGCCCTCTAACCTTGAAGATTGTTTCACATTCCCCCATTTCTGACTTGAGATGTTTTACTAACACCGTATCTGTTTCTTCTTCTCTCAGCAATCATGGGTACTGTTGAGAATGTCTCTGGTATCCGTGATTGGGTAGAAAAATTGATGTCTGTTGCTCCTTTAGAAGAGAGATCTTGGAATTACTTAGCTGGGAAGTACGGTTGGCATGTAAAGACCCACGGTAAGTGAAGTTTTTGTTCTTGCTTCTGTCCTTACTCGAGCCTCTTCTTTCTCTGGCTTAACTTTTTCCCTTTTGATAGAGTTCTCTGCTCATGGAGTGTCTGCTTCATCTATCCCGAAGATGTATTTGGCCCAGGCCCAAGAGATTATTGTTGGTTCGTCTTCCTCGAAGAGGAAGATTGGTGAGTCCCGTTCCGTAGAAGAAGAAGAAGAAGAAGAAGAAGAAGTAGAAGAAGAAAAAGACGAGGGTGCTTTGGTGCGCAGGACACGGAGAAGGCGGGTGGTTTCGGACAATGAGTCTACATCCATGACTTTGCCTTCCGTGTCTGTGGTTGATCCCTCTACCTCTGAAGATGTTTCACATTCCCCCATTCATGAGTTTGTAGATTACTTGCTCCTGATGATGTTTCTTTGGCTGCTGTTTTTCTTGCTTTTTTAAGAGAAGTTGTCTCATCTGCTCCTTTGGCTATTACGGCTTCTGCTGTTGCTTTGCCCGTGGCTTCCTCAACTCTTCAATTCTCTCTGTCTGCTGCTTTTCCTGTGGCTTCTCTAGTTCCTCAACCCTCCGTTCCTATTGTTGCTTCATCTATGCCTGCTTCCATGCCTTCCGCTAGGGAAGTAGGGTCTTCCAGCAGAGAGATGCGGCAGGTGATGATAGAGGTTCCAACTGAGGGGAATCTTTTCAAGAAAACGGTTAAGCCCGAAGTGTGGCTCAAGCCTTCGATAGGTCCCACTGAGAAAACCAAGCTAGCCAACCATAGTGCTCTTACATGGGCAAATGAAGTTGTGCATACCTCTTTGAAGGTATGATGCAAGTTATCCTCTTTCATTTTCGTATATGAAATTTATCATATCTAATTTGTTTATTTCTTGTATATTAATCTTATAGGCATGGAGCTCATGAAGAGGATCTCAAATACGGATCAGGAGACAAAAGAGTTGCAGGCCGATGCTGATAATCGGAAAGCACAATATGATAACCTAAGGATTGACATGGATGCCTTCGAAGAGGAAATGAGTACCTTGAAGCGGCAGATGAGGCTCATGGCGGCAGAACTGGTAGTAGAGAAGGCTTCTTTCAGTCAGGCTGATAAAGACAAGAGTATTCAGGAGTCCTCATTTGCTGAGCAGCTATTCCGCGCCTCAGAGGAGATTAGAGACTTGAAAAACTTGCTGGGGCAGAAGGAGGAATACTCAGGCGAGCTCGTGCAATCACTCACCCCTACTCAAAAGGATTTTCGTAATGCTTTAGATAAAGTTCAAACTCTGGAGGAGTCGACTATACCGTTAAGGGCCGCCCATGAAGCTGCTGAAGCGAAGAAGGATGGATTGAGAGGTGAGCTTCAAGTATGGGCAAGTAATTATGAAGATCTTGAAGAGGCGGCTACTGTTGATGTGAGCTGGGTGTATATGAATTCTCGCCTTGACACATTGACGGAAATGAGTCAAGAGGGTTTCGACCTTAGTGTTGAAATAGCTAAAACTAAGGAAGCCATGGAGAAGGCTCAACAAGGTCATAACCTCTCTTCACCTGATGGTGAGACTCCTGATGCTCGTGCCTCTTCATCCCTAGTTGCTCTCGTTCCTCCTGCTGATGAAGAAGTCAATCCTCCTTCTCGAGAAGATTAAAGTGCTGATTCACCCCCCCCCCCCCTTTTTTTTTTATTTGATTGGTGGTTACTCCCCCCCTCCCCAGCTCCATCGGGGGTAAACTTGGATCTTTCAAAAGTCCCCAACTGACAACTTAGGGGCATTTCGAATATATGCAAATTAAGAATTTTTGCTTCGAGTTTCTGCTTTACTCTTAAGTCTTTTGCATGTTTAATTTTCGAGGTTTTTGTTTTTACTTATGAATTTTTACATGAGGAATGTGTAATCACTCGTAACTTTTCATAGTAGGTACGGTGTTTGTGAGCCTTTTTGTAGTAGGCTTCATTTATGAAAGAGGGCCTTGTATGATTGACATGAAGAAGACGTCTCAACTTCATGATAATGCAATAGAGTGATAGGAATTTTACACATGTTTAAGAATGTTTTCAAGGAAAGTTTTTTTTGTTTGAACTTCCACGACATTTTACATGTGTTTTATTATCGTCTAAAACTCATGTTGCAACTATTTTTGTTTAACAGATTTGATATACACTTGTATTTCGTAACTATTTTTCATAGGTAATAGTTTTTCGATATTAATACAAGGGAACAACTGTTTTTCACTCGTAACAGTTTTTATAAAGATTGGGGTTTCTACCCGCAACTATTTTTATTGATAGAAAATTTATAATAAGTACGAGGAAAATGTTTTTTCATTCGTAACTGTTTTATTTGACAACAGTTTTCTGAACATATACATGGATTTGATCTTTCATTCGTAACTGTTTTATTTGATAACAGTTTTTTTGAGTAAGTACAAATGATGATGATCTTTTACCCCTAACTGTTTTTGTTACAACAGTTTTGAATAAGTATAAATATGTACATTTCTTCCTCGTGACTAATATTTTTCCTTTCAGCCTGAACATGTTCGAAGGTATTTTGCATTTTTTCATTAGGCTTTGTATTTGGATTACTCTTTGATCTCTTTCGATTCTGCTCGTATCATTTGTCTTGTTGGGTAGATGGGTCTTTAGGCTCGAGCTTTTGACTTTCTGATAGTCTTCTTTGCTTCGTCTTAGCCTTCCATATTGTATAGTCCCCCAAGTTTTTTAGCTTTGAAGAATGAGCTCGAGCACTTTATTATTCCTTCCTTGTGGTCCTTTTCCTGAAAAGGAAAAACATTCCGGACTCGAAGGTATATAGTTTTTTAGATGATGACTGCTTAACCCTTTAAAACGTCCATCCAAAAGTGTAACCCTAGACCAGGAATTGTGTTATTTCCTCGCGTCCTTGCAGGTCTAATATCATCATCTGGTGATGGGTTAGCTTTATTCCTATCATCTAAAAGAGTTAGTAAAATTTTTAAATTTTCAAAATAAAATCGAACGTGTGATACCTGACCTCGGGTACTTATTTTCCTTATAAGTAATACTTCTTTAGGTGGATGGCGTTCCAGCTTGTTGGTAGAACTCTACCGTCCATAGCTTCCAACTCATAGGCGCCCTTCCTAGCTATGCCTCGGATTTTGTAGGGTCCTTCCCAGTTTGGATTTAGCTTTCCTGCGCCTGCTTCTTTCATTGATTGAAAGACTTTTTTGAGGACTAAGTCCCCAATCTTGAAATACCTGAGATGAGCTTTACGGTTGTAATAACGCTCTATGATTTATTTTTGAGCTGCCATCCATATCAGTGCTGATTTTCTCCGTGGTTCGAGTAGGTCCGGATTGGTCCTCAATTCGTCGTCGTTTGCTTCCTCCATGGATGTTGCGAACCTAATGCTTGGTACGCCAATCTCCACAGGTAATAAGGCTTTTGAGCCATAGACAAGTGCGAACGGGGTTTCTCTCGTGGCTATTTTTGAAGTTGTTCCGTATGCCCATAGTACCAATGGTAACTCACCAGGCCAGCTTCCTTTGGCTTTATCCACCCGCTTCTTTAGATTGTTGATGATGACCTTATTCGTTGACTCAAATTGACCATTAGCCACAGGGTGCTATGGCGTTGAAGTGATCCTTTTGATTTGCAAGCTTTTGAAGAATTCTATGATTTGCGAGCCTATGAATTGTGGGCCATTATCGCACACGATCTCCTTTGGTATCCCAAAGAGGAATATTATGTTTCTCCATAAGAAGCTTTTAACTTCCTTTTCTCGCACTTGTTTGAACGCTTCTGCCTCTACCTATTTTGTAAAATAGTCGGTTAACATGAGCAAAACCTGTACTTGTCCTTTAGTTGTTGGAAGAGGTCCCACTATGTCCATACCCTATTGCATGAAAGGCCATGGGGATACTATTGGATGCAATAATTCCGCTGGTCTATGCATGTTATTGGCAAACCTTTGGCACCTGTCGCATTTGGATACGAAGTTCTCGGCCTCTTCTTCTATCTTAGGGCAATAGTATCCAACTCTGATTAGGGTTTTCACTA
The DNA here is from genome assembly GCA_005239525.1 of Nicotiana knightiana. Taxonomy (NCBI): domain Eukaryota; kingdom Viridiplantae; phylum Streptophyta; class Magnoliopsida; order Solanales; family Solanaceae; genus Nicotiana; species Nicotiana knightiana. Next base: position 20,682 of record ML372429.1, read on the forward strand.
AGGATCTCGCCCCTGAGTGATTTCCACAGTGTCCTTCGTGGACTTCTTTCATCACAAATTCTGTTTGGTTAGGTCCGAGGCATTTAGCTAGGGGTCCTCCGAACATCTTGCGATAAAGTGAGTTGTGAATAAGGCAGTACCGTGCAGCTTTGCGGCGAAGTGCTTGAGCTGCTTTCCTGTCTTCAGGTACGGTGCCATTCTGCAAAAAATTAAGAATCTCGTTTCTCGAATCCCAGGTTAAGTTGTTAAAATTTACCTCATTCATGTCCTGGTCGATCGTGGAGTGGAATAGATGGACGACAATTGCATTGTCTTTGTTTGTTACTTTCATGACTGCTGCGAGGTTAGCTAATGCATCTGCTTATGCATTTTCCTCTCTAGGTATTTGCAT
>ML372430.1:0-46090 GCA_005239525.1 Nicotiana knightiana
CCAACATACCAACAAGTCCTAAAATACGACAAGGACTTAGTCGAGGCCTCAAATCACATTAAATAATATAAAAACACTAATCGTATCTCAATTAAAGCCTAATAAGACTAATGGATTTCCAACTTCTACAATCGATGCTGAAACTTATCATATCAACTCTGATTAACCTCAAATTTTGCACACAAGTCAAATATGACACAAGGGACCTATTTTAATTTCCAGAACCAAAGTTCGAGCCCAGTAACAACAAAGTCAACTCTCAGTCAAGCTTCTCAATTTTTCAAACTTCAACTTTTCCAACTTCGCTAATTAAGGATAAAATCACTTACGGACCTCCAAACCAATATCCGAACACACTTCTAGGTCCAAAACTACCATACGCAGCTATCAGAACCATCAAAACTTCATTCCGGGTCTTTTGCACATAATTCAACATCCGATTAGCTCTTTCAACTTAGGCTTCCTACCTTGAAATTAAGTGTCACAATTTATTGCGTAACATCCCCGGAACCAAACCAATCACCCCGGCATGTCACATAACAACAAAGGAATATAGAATAAGCAATAAATAGGAGAACAAAGCTATAATACTCAAAGCGATCGGTGGGGTCGTTACAGTGTTTACCTGAACTTTCCATTAAAGCTGAGAGGGTAACTAATGCTCACAAGGTTTTCGATGAAATGACAGGAAGAGATCATGTCAAGGTAGTACATGTATTCATAAGAAATAAAAGAAAATTCTCTCTTGTTTTAGTTGGAAATGGGATAGTTGTTCCTCTATGGGATCCAGGAATAGGTTTGACTGCTTTGACTACTTTGAAGATAGCTTTCAAATGATGTTAGAGAAAAATTGATAGATTTTTCTAACATATTTTTTCTAACAGATTTTGCTTGCCTAGATCTTCTATTAACATGAGGAGGGTGTGGAATACTGGATGGCAGTGGTTTATGTATCCTAATGTTGTGGATATTGAACTAAGAAATGTTGACTGCTAGGGAGAAGCTCTATGGGAACTTTGCTACAAATTACCTATCGGTTTGGTGGAAGTTAGTATACTACAGATTAGAAAAAAAAAAGGTTATTTGATAATGTTTCTGGGGTAAAAGTCACTGAATTCACTGCCTCTTAGGAAGATAGGTCCAAACATGTTCTTATAAGCAAGATAGAAATGATTGCACCTATGTTTGATATGGTTCCAATGTCATTCTGCTCCAAATGGTATATGGCTCATATACTTCAAAAAGCTAGTTTTGGACTTTTATTTGGTATTATAATGACTTTTGTACTTGGAGATTTGTTGAAAATGGACGGTTATAGTAATCTGGTTGTGGCCTTACCTGAAACTACAGTAGAGGGAGCAAGGTTATGTGGTCCTTCTGTTGTGCACATTGATTTTGTCTATCCATGTGCTATTATTCCAACATATAGCCTTGTTTACATTAGTAAATGAGGCCTCTCATTACACTTAATAGTGTTGGTCCATGAAGGAGAATGTGTTGCTTTGGGACTAAATTTTAAAATTTACATTGCATGATGACTCAAAAAAGGTTTGTCTGCACACAAATGGTCAGTGAATGGTGTAAAATCCGTAAGTCTTCTCAAAGGAGGAGTTTAGTCATGTCTAGAAACGTGTCTATTGTTGCTAGAGCAAAGGTTTTTTTAGAAGGGTAACTCTTCTTTGTGAGGAGCAATATTTCAACATCTCTACAACTCCAAGAATAGTGCATTATGGGTTCTTAAGTTACGAAGGGAATCTAATCCCTACTCGTGAAGTTTTGTACAAAAAGTTATGGCTGATATACTACAAGTTGTTTGAGAAAAGTTTGGGAAAGGAAATGGAAATTTGTTCATCGCGATCTCGAAGGGTAATTTGTGCTGGAAATTTTTTGAATCTCGATCGGGAGGTTGGTCACCGCGATCCCAATGGGTACCTCTCGAGTAGTGTTTGAAGTACTCTATTTCCAAGATCTAAGTCATTTTATCATATTTTGAGCTATGGAGCTCGGATTGGACGATTTTGAAGGGGATTTTCACAATTTGGATTAGGGGAAGTGTTATTTACCCGAATTTGATTATATTTCGTGATTCCATCTTTGTTTTTAACATTAAATTAGTGATTTGAATGGGAGAAAATGAGAATTTTTGTATAAACTTTCAAAAATGTAAAATGAGGATTTGAAGGCCGATTTGATGTCAGAATTGGATAATTTTGGTATGGCTGAACTCGTATCAGAATAGGTGTTTGGATTTTGTAAATTTTGTCGGATTCCGAGGTACGGGCTCGAGGTTGACTTTTCGGATTGAATTTTTAGTTTTCATTAAAGATCGAAACTTTATTATCCGGAATTGTTTCCTATGATTTTTATTTATGATAGGCAAAATACACAAGTTACCCCCTAAACTATGGACCAAATTTCTGTTCCAATTTGCGAACGAAAATTATCTTACACACTTAACATTTCCAAAGTGTCTTAGACAAACTATGTTTTTGTTGACCAGTTTTTCAATATATGTGTGATATACATGTCACGGCACCGATAAGGTCGTGACATGTGTCATAACTCAAGACAAAAATAAAATACTTAATTAAAAATGCCACTTGCTGCTTACATGGCGAGAATAATGAATTAAAAGGTGACATGTGGCTATTCTCATTTACCTTTTATTTTTAAATTTTTTCCTCTCTCACTCTTTTCTCTTTCGTCTTCACCTGACCCTATCTTTCTCCATAGCCACCATTAAAATCTCATGTTGTTATTCCATATAAACATAAATTATCATAGACCAGCCAAAAACCCGGCCACCGGAAAATGAAGAAGACAACCACATGAAAAAGTTTCGCCTGAACTCGAGAGAATACCGAAAAAGTTTTAATTGGAGATTTGCCAAACCTTCACTTCGCCTTATCACTGACCATTTTTTCAGATTGTAATTGAGTTTTTATAATTTCTCCAGCTTGAGATCTTGTGAATGTATATTGTATAGACAAAAGGTTGATTTGGGGATTGGGGTAAAGGATTCTAGGGTGGGAGATGGCATGATAATGGTTTAGTGGTGAGAAAAAAATACAGTTGGGGTTTAAAGATCTGAAGTGGTGCTTGTATAAGGCTGGAGAATGGTAGTGGATGATTTCTTTCCTATTTCCTCTTTTCGACGAGGAGAATAAAATGTGGAAGGGGGTGGGTAAAAAGGTAAGAAGAAAATAATGGAAAATAAGAAAATAAAAGAGGTTGGGCATATGGCATTAAGATAATAGTTCATAGCCAAAAAATTTACATTCACCTGCCTCTTTTAGGTGTAAAACACGCACGTGCCAGCTGCAAAAAATAGTGTCTTCGGCATACTCGGGAAAGATTGAGTGTGTAAGGTGATTATCGTATGCAAAAAGTGTGTAAGAGAGATTTGGTTCATAGTTCATGGGGTAACTTATGTATTTTGTCTTTATGATATTAAGTTATTTTGACTAGATTTGAACCGTCTGGAGGTTGTTTCACACGAGGTCACTTTAGAGTATCCGTTTAGCTTCTTTGAGGTAAGTAGCTTGCCTAACTTTGTTTGGGGGAACTACCCCTTAGGATTTGAGTCATTTGTGCTATTTGTGTCATGTGAAAGCCGTGTACGCAAGGTGATGAGTACGTACTCAGGCTTATATGTGAAAAATTGACAGTCTTAGACTCTTAGGCTTCTTCATGTACTTATTTGGAATTGTTAGCACATGTTATATCTTTTATTCGTCATGTCTACTATCACGTGATTTATTTGAAGTTCTCGTTACATAACACATCCTTTACTTGTCGAGATTGCTCTTATTTGCTTTATTTGAAGTCGTTACCACTTTGACCATCATATGATTTCTTTTATTGTTGAGTTACTCTTAGTTGAAATTATTGTTACATGATATCCCTTTGTTGCTAGTTTATTATCATGCATTTAGACGCAGTACTAGTTCGTGCCATCTCTTTCATTGTTACCCTAATTCATACACTAAAATCCAAAGTTTGCCATTTCATGGAAACAGTTTCACTATCGAGATTATCCTTAAGAAAATTAATTATAATTGAGATTATCGGAAGTCATTAATTTATTTAAATTGAAGTTGTGTTTAAAGGGGATGTTAATCCTTGTGAGTTACTTTCCTGTTCGATTTGTTGTTATCGAGATGTTATAGACATTGTGTTGTAGCTATGGGCCATTTGTTATGGAAATATTGATATTTTTGGATCATTGAAAAAGTTGTGGCCCATGTGCACTTGTGTTACGAGTTGATACTTCGTGTTGTTGTGATGTTATCATTTGTGAATTGTTGTGTGATTTGGGTGTTGTTATGCAGAGTATAAGGGTGAAATTTCACCGATGTTGTTATGGGGGGCATAAGGGTGGCACCTTACTGCTGTTGAATATGTGGAGTGATAAGGGTGGCTATTTTGTTATTGTCCATGTGGAGTGATAAGGATGACTATTATACAGAGTGATATGGATGGATATCAGAGATATAATGATGGCAAATGATATTGTCAGGCGGAGTAAAGGGTGGCTATTATATGGAGTGATACAGATGGATAATGATATTTCCAGGGCGGAGTGATACGGGTGACTATCATAGAGATAAGGGTGGCAATGTCAGGGATGATGTGTGATGGCTTAGGGACATTGTGTTGGTGATTTTCGTATGATTGTGTGCTTTTCTTTGTGTATGCCATACACATTAAGTGACTTGTTTGTTGCTTCGCTGAGCTACTTGATGCCTTTGATATTCCTTGTTGACGTGGGTTGCAGTAGTACACTCGCACACGCATACACCGTAGCATGCCACTTATACTAGCTCAGGAGTATGAAACTTGGCATTTATTGATCATGCACATGTATTCTTGTATTATTCGTTTTCATGTTGCTATTGAGCATGTGACCATTCCAGGCAGATTGTGATTGTGAGCATGTGATCATGATTTATTTTTTTTAGACAAATTGTGAATGTGAGCTTGTGATCATGCCATTTGCGGATTAAGATATTGGCATGTCCGTGCGATTGAAGATTCAAGATGTGGGCACGAGGTGCCGTGAGAATATGATGGTGGTTGAGACTCGTGAGTTGTGACTATGAGATGAAGTATCACGGAGTGATTTCGTTATGAAACTTGTGTAGAACGGCTTGATTAATTGGTTGTATTTTGCGTTCCTTAATTGGTTTTAATAATACTTCACGGTGTTCTTATTGCTTTACTGTTATATCATATATTGATTTTGTTGTCATTTACTGATTGTTGCTTTCCATTATTAGCTTTATACTTCTATATTGCACATGTTATTTTGTCTAGTGAGTGTATTGACTTGTACCTCGTCACTACTCCACCGAGGTTAGTCTTGATACATATTGGGTACCGACCATGGTATATTCATACTACACTTCTGCACATTTTTGTGCAGAGCCAGGTATTGAATATAACGGACCCGGCAGAGTTAGCTTATTGGTCACGAGGATTCAAGGTAGAGTTGCTTGGTCGTCGTAGTTCCTTGGAGTTCTTTCCTTTCATGGTATTGTCAGCTTGTTATTTGAACAATATCGTATTTCAATCTCTGAGATCATTTCATATATTTCGCTAGAGTTTGTGACTTTGTATTACCAAATCTTGGGAGGTTGTTATGATTATTGTCGTGTAGGCTTATTACGCTTTTGTTTCGGTGTTCATATTAGACTATGTTTCAAATTATCATTGTTAAAACTAGATTAATCGTTGTTAGTAATCGGCTTACCTAATCTTAGAGACTAGGTGGCACCAGATGCCTGCGATAAGTTTTTGGATCGTGACACAACCCTTGAAATTCAAGGTCTTCCACATCAATTTAATTTTAAGTTATATACATCGATAATTTGGAGCAATAGCTAAGCAAAGTGTTCATTTGAATTCTCTTTCATGAAAAGTTGAATTATCCAATAGAAGTAAAATCTCTCTCTCTCTTCTCTCTCTACGTAAAATAAATTTCCTTGTTAAAATATTTTTTTACGCTATTAGTGTAATTTAATCTACTTTAGCAAGTAAATTACTATTTATTTTAAACTACCAATAATTATTATATAGAGTTAAATGAACTAAGTTTTTAATGAAATAATTATGAAAGTATTTCTTATATACCGCCAGCAATGGTGGATCCTAATAGATTACATGTATATAATTACTCGTGTTTTGTTATATAGGGCAGGAGGCACCCATGGTCAAATTTGGCATATGGTACCTCAGTTCGAGACCTATGGTCACATATGATGTTTAACTTTTAGCTTGATTTTTCTTCTATTTTTTCCTTTTTTAATTTTCCTTTTATTATTATGTTTTCCTTTTCTTATTCTCTTCTTGACTGCATTTAACCCGATTAATTCTCTCAAGATTTCAGCATAAATAATAAACTAAGAATTTAGAGATTGGTTAATCATTGCTTTTAATTGAGATTTCAATCGCAACTATAAATTTATTTGTAAATAATTTATGTGACCATAAGATCTATTCTAAGTTGCACAAAAAGACTTGTTTAATTATTTTTCTTTCAATCAAATTATTGATTAATCGTATTGTTATCCAATTAACTATCAAACTCTTGTCTCCAAATATTTTTAGAATGAAATATGGTTCTCTTCTTTTGGTAAGCTCGCATATAAGGAATTAGTCATATGCTCTAAGGCTTTCTGACATTTCGTGCCTTTTTTTTTTTTGTAAAAATTGCATTGGTCGTCCCTTTTTAACCTGTAGCCGCTTTGTTTTTCTGTTTAAACCCGTATTCGTTTTTTTGTTAAAAGCCTTTTAAAAAGATAAATTTTCCCTTTTTTATTAAAAGACTACTTTCTCTTCAAGTATACGTCAGTCCTCTATTGTCTCTGTCTCTCTCTCCCGTTCTTCGCATTTTTTATTCAAACGGTTTTCGTGCTAGAGTTTTTATAAATGAACTAAATAACTCCAGCATCTTCTACTGAAATTTTTGAAAAAGTTTTATGACAAAACTAATGAGTCCATGACAAAACTTCAGTTAATTTAGTGCTGAAGTTTTTACAAATTAACTAAACAACTTCAGCATCTTCTGCTGAAATTTTTGAAAAAGCTTTACGACAAAACTATTGAATCCAGGACAAAACTTCAGCATATTTAGTGCTGAAGTATTAGCAAATGAACTAAAAAACTTCAGCAACTTTGAAAAAGCTTTATGACAAAACTAATGAATCCAGGACAAAACTTCAGCTTATTTAGTGCTGAAATTTTTACAAATTCACTAAACAATTCAGCATCTCCTGCTGAAGTTTTTGAAAAAGCTTTATGACAAAACTATTGAATCCGGGACAAAACTTCAGCATATTTAGTGCTTACGTATTAGCAAATGAACTAAAAATCTTCAGCAACTTCTGCTGAAGATTTTGAAAAAAGCTCATGACAAAAACTTCAGCATGTTTTGGTAGTTCATTCCTCCCGTTCAACTAGTTTTTCCTGAAGTTTTTAAAAATGAACTAAACAACTTCAGCATTTATGCTGAAATTTTCGGAAAAACTCATGACAAAATTATAGAACGCATGACATATTTTAGTGTTGAAGTCTTAGCAAATGAACTAAAAAACTTCAGCTTGTTTAGAAAAATACTTCAGCATTTTTGGTGTGAAGTTTTAGTGAATTTTGTTTAGCAAATAAACCAAAAACTTCAGCATGTTATGCAGTACAAAACTTCAGCATATTTGAATTTTTAGTTTTGATGTTAAATTAGGTTTAACGTGAAGAATCTTCTGCTTCACTTTAGAATTCAGCGTGAAACAAATTTAGAATGCAAATTCATTCATCAGTGAAAAGTTCATGTTTCATCCGTCAAACAACTTCATGCAAGTGTGAATTACGAAAATAATTATAGAAACATACATCATGAAGATCAATCAGTTTCAAAAACTAATTTGAATTTTGAAGATGAATTGCAATACTTACAATATTTTGTAATTTTGAATTTGGAATTTGAATCTGGTTCAAATTTCTGGTTTGCGAGAAGAGATCTGAGGAGAGACAGATCTGAGGAGAGACGGAGTGATGCAGGAGAACAATGAAGTGATTTATGCGTGATGCGTCTTTTATATGTTTTGTCAGGGGTATAATGGTCATATTACTACGAATTTTTTGTCAGTTGGCTACCAAATTAATAATTTTTAAAAATAAGGTACATGTTAAAAGGTGATTGGTATATAGGGTATGGCTGTAAATCGCGCTTCTTTTTTTCTTAAAACTTGTACAAGTGTTCAATTCTTATGGCATTAACTTGTAATTAGTATTCTACTTTCCCTTCTTTTTTCGTGAATTTTTGTGGTAAAAACTAAATAGATTCAAGACAGATATTGTTCAATAATTATGTAGATTATAATTGATAATATTAACGAAAAACACAAATTTAAATTAACAAGATTATATTTATCGCTTTGGATAATATTGTGCAAAATTAATAATAAGTCACAAAATACCATTTTTTTTATATCATTTGATATTATGACATACATCTTTGTTACGTTAAATCTAGTGACACGCCCATAATTTTAAAATCGAGGATTCGCCTTCGACCGCCTAAGCATATAACTTAAACGCATACAATAATTGTCTATGTTAGAGTTGTTACCTCTCGCATTTAACTAGGCACTTTTACAGATACCAACTTTTGGAGTCACCATTGACGCATTGCTCAAAACATTGCAATTTTTCAATCTCTTGAATGCAACTTCAGAACCGGATTTGATGTTCTTCTATCTTTCCAATGCAACTTCAAAAATCGAATCTTAAGTAATTCTATCTCTTTAATGCAAACTTCAGCAATCTAATTTTAAGTTCTAAAACATAAACCTATTCTCCGAATTTCAACAATTCAACACACGATTCAATGCCGAATCTACTCCAAATGAGCTCAAAGTTGAAATATAACTTTCACATATAATAAAGAATAAACTCAATCATCAAATTGTGAAAACAACAACAAATCTAACAGACTTATTTTGCAACTAAGAAGAAGATGAAGAACCTTAAACTCCTACAATGGTGCTTTGCGACTAAGAAGAAGAAACCAAACGGCTCCCGGATGCATGGGACGTGTATGCAAAAAAGAAGAAATACATGGAACATGAATACAGAGAAGAAGTAAGCAGCAATGAATAAGAGAAAAGCGAAACTGAAGTTACCCAAAAAGTGGATATCACTTAACCCTTTTAACAAATAAAAAAATAGATACACGTTAAATGGGATGACCAAATAAGGCGCCCCGTAAAATTTTACCATTTAACTTGAAAGTTTCACATCCAAGAAAGCCAAAAGTTGGTTCACTTTAAAATCCAGAACCCAGGGGACAAAACAAAGGAAGGCCCAAGTGCTGGAAGAGGACTACAATAGCTCCCACAAGAAGCTCAAAACAACTGCATAGTATATGGGAAACGTAATTAAAAGAATAACATCATTTACATCTTTTGATTGATAACTCATTTATCCCCATTTATACAAGCAGATTAAGCTCATCAACTGCTGGTTCCAATCATATCATAAATTACAGAGTAATACTCCTTTCCGTGACTGTAAAAGTATAAAAAGTAAAAATGAAAAAAGGATATGCTACCTTCCTCACAAAAAAGAATATTCATCTCACATCTCTGCTGAACTTCAAGGTTGATTTTAGAGTAAAGCTCATTATAAATTTCTCGGCAGTTACTCTGATCTGGCAGCTGTGAAGAAGGAATGAAGGCCTGCAGCTTGAACAGGTAATATGTCACCAAACCTGCCCACTTGTCCATCGGCTAGTATTGATCCCAGTTTCAGCGTGCTCTCTCCAAATTTGCTGCCAACCTGGATATTGTTGGTAGAAAATTCAGCCTCACGTGAGGAAATAGAAGCTTATTCAGTCAAATCAATAATTCATCCCATGATTCACAGTTTAAAATAGCAGCTCCAGTAACTGGACCATTTCCCTGAAACTACACGCTCCAAATGGCAAAGACCTGAACTTTCTTTATGTGGTAATGAGCTACAATATCAGATTCACTTCATGTAAAGTAGCACTTTACATTCTATATAAAAAAAAGTATCACTTTACATTATCATCATTAACAAGAAGATGCCATGGTAGCACCAGCTTTGAAACTGAGGAAAAGAAAACAAGACATGTCCAGTCGAATCATGGAGAAAATGTTTCATAAAGAACCCAAAAAGGAAAAGCAACTCTCAGATCTGTTTCTCCCTATCGTCATGTATTCACTTGGTACGAAAGTGGGCAGCTTAAAGTAAGCAGGCCAGTTGATCATTCTAATGTGGCTTTTTGTAAAGCTTTATCCAGTATTTCATGTGTCTATGCTATGTAGGTATCATGCCGACAGGTCCCATGTGTTAGATTACAGCACAGTTCAGCTAGATGAGAGCTTGGCTTATGAGGATCAAGTGTTGACAGGCAGGTCTGCAAGTTGAGGTCTAAGAAGATTTCAGCAGTGAAAGTCCAGTGGAGGGGTCAACCAGTCGAGGAGGCAACTTTGGGAGACCGATGAGGACATGCGGAGCAAATATCCACACTTATTCAGCGTTCCAAGTATGATTTTAAACCCGTTCGAGGACGAACGTTTGTCTAAGAGGTGGAAGTAAATGGTGCCCCCGAGGAAGGCTGCGGTCCAGATGGTGGCAGCGGCTGCTGCCTATGCTAGGATGCATATGCTTTCGGAATGGGGGATTTCCGTTCGCAACAACCACAGTAGTAGTTGCGGAACTACTGGGAGGGAGTCGACTGAACATCTCAGCCATTGGCGGGAATTTCGCCTGCATCGATCCCCAATTCTTGTTCACCCCGGAGTGGGTGAATCGTGACCTCGTATGATCGTGTCGGGTGAGCACCTGACTAGTCGTAGTTTTTCTAAGAACCGGAATAAGAGGTTTCGGCTTTCCAGGGTATTTAACATAACTAATAATTCTATATTGGAAAAGTTTAAAAATTTCAAACAATTTTGATCAGTATTCAATTAAAAGCCCGTTTACGAAGGTTTCGAGTAGTGCGAGATAGGCTGATCACCGGACCGCTTTGGAATAGGTTAATCGTTGGAGACAAGAACGAGTGAATCTATTAACGACCCGAAAAGTCTTTTTGATTTCTAAATCCACGTTCCCCTTTTAAAGAATTCTCGTATATGCTTTAACTGTTTTATGACTTGCGGGGACGGTTGGTTTGGTTTTGGAAGGGTTTAGGTTGAATTCGGAACACTTAGTTCCATAATAGTGGTTTAAGGTAGCGAACTTTGAGTAAACGGCCTTGAAATCGGAATTTGAAGGTTCCAATAGGTTTGTATGATGATTTTGGAATTGGACGTATATTCGGATCGAGTTTCAGGTGGACCGGGAGCGATTCAGCGCTTATTGTTGAAAGTTGGCATCTTGAAGGTTTTAGAGTATACTAAGTTTGATTTGAAGTAGATTTTGGTGTTATCGATGTCCGTTTGGGACTCTGAGCTTTAGAATAGGCTCGTATTGTGATTTGTGACTTGTGCGTAAGATTTGGCGTTGTCTAAGTATGGTACGTCGCGTTCGGAGTTAGTTGGAAGAACTTCAAAGTTCAAAGGTTGATTAATTTGGTTTTGAGGTACGATTCTTGGTTTCGATGTTATTTTACGAGTTTCGAGACTTCAAATAGGTTTGGATTATGTTTGTGGACTTGTAGATACATTTGAATGGGGTCCCAGGTGGCACGGGTGTCTCCGACCACCCAAAGCAAAGTTTAAGTTGGTAGATTTCCTGGTGCTGGTTTTGTTCTTCGCGAATGTGGAGGGAGTCTTGCGTTCGCGATGAAGGATTTGGGTTGGAGGCATTTTTGTTCTTCGCATTTGCGTGGGTGGGGTCGAGTTCGCGGAGGCTTAGGGCAGTAAAGCTACGCGTTCCCGAGAGGGAAGACGCGATCACGAAGGAGCTGGGGCTGGGGATGGCAGGCCGTTGACCTTCATGTTCGCGAAGGGTTGTCCGTGCTCGCCTAAGGAAGGCCAGGTTAGCCAAGGCGATCGCGGAGTCCCGGTCGCATTCGCGATGAGTATTTTTGGGGCAATAGCAGCTTTCCCTCCGCGATCGCAAGGAGGCTTCCGCAATCGCGAAGGAATGCCCGGGCAAAACATCATTTTAATAAGACTTATGCTCATTTTTCCCATTTCTCACTTGGCTTGGCCAATTTTGGAGCTTCTTGGAGGGGGATTTTCATCCTAGCACTATAAGGTGAGTGATTTCTACCTAATGTGAGTTAAATACATGGATTATGGGTAGATTTTAACCTGAAAATTAGTAGAATTATGGAATTTGTTGACAAACCTAAGGTTTAATAAAAATGGGTTTTGACCACGAAATTAATGATGGAATTGGATATAATTTATATATTTGAGTTCGTAAGGTCATGGGTAACATTTATCTACAAAAAATTTTGGAATCCGAGCACGTGGGCCCGAGGGTGATTTTTATGAACTTTCCTAGCGGGGTTGAAAAATTACTCTAATAGTTAAATTATGAACTTTGGAACATATATTGATTGATTTATGTGTCATTTGATTAGTTTCGGGTTGTTCGGTGTTGCTTTGAGGCAACTAGTGAGGTTTGAGAGCCGAATAGAAGGCTTGGAAGCGAGGTAAGTCTCCTGCCTAATCTTGTAAGAGGGAAATTATCCATGTAGGTATTCTAATTGTTGTGTGCTATTTGTTATGGGTTCTACGTACGTACGAGGTGACGAGAGTATGCGTAACTAATATCATGATTATGTCCAGGTACACTTACGACTTTACCATGCAATATTTGCATTACTTGAACTCAACATATTAGTGTTATAAAAAGCGATCACTTAGTCGCTTTAAGCGAGAAGCGAGGTGAAGCGATGACTGCTTGCTCTTCCATGCCTGAGGCGACTCGACCAGATGAAGCGCGAAGCGACTATGAAGCGTGAAGCGCTCGCTTCTGTTCAGAGGAGTCAGTTTTAAAAAAAAGTTTAGGTCTGTTTTTTTATTATACAAAACAGACCCCTAAGACCAAATTGAACGACCATTTCTCTCTTCTTCCCAACATCAATTGCTGCTGCAAGGGTTTCAGTCGCCAGAGACCTCCTCCAGGTAATTTTTCTTCTTTTCTTCTTTTTCTCTTCTTTCTTCTTCTCCTTTTTTTCTTTCTTCTTTCTTCTTCCTTCTTTCTTCTTCTTCTTGTTCCCGTCCAGGCGTCTGCTCACAGCTAGGGCAGGCGCGATATTTTTTTTCCTTTTATTCTTCTTATTTAGTATTTTAGCTTTTATTTATTAATTTGCATGTGTATTTCAATTTATAAAGTTAATTATTATATTTATATCTATCTATATATATATATATATATATATATATATATATCTTCTTCTTTTTTTAAGAATTGCGCTTCGCTTTTGAAGCGAGGCGAGCCCCTGTCGCTTTTTTGCGCTTCTCGCTCTCAAAAACACTGCCTGTTAGTTTAATTACTTAAATATATAATTGAGATTTTGTTAGGCCAAGCATCTTTACCTAAAGTTTTTGGCGGGATACTTGATTGCCAGTAAAAATCATGCTTTCTTTATGTTCCAATCCTTGTGTTGTATTTATGTGACCCGTAGTTTAGAAAGTCCCTCTATTCCAGTGGATTGAGTCGTACGACTCAGCAGTGCTATGAAATAGCATTATGGATCGGGTTGTACGACCTCGGCAGTATATTTGAGATGTATCTATGGATCGAGTCGTACGACCTCGGTAGTGTACACTATTATTAGGGATCAGGCCGTACGACCTCGGCACAATTCGTGCATAATATCGCTAGGAGGATATGCTCAGGGCATCTATGATTGACTTCGGAGGGCAGTGGGATCGATTCTTACCGTTGGCCGAATTTGCTTATAACAACAGTTATCAGTCCAGCATCGAGATGACTCCCATAAGGGGCTTGAGGCAAGGGGATCCGCTGCTCCTTTTCTGTTTATCATAGCAATGGAGGAACGACATGATGAAAAGAGTCACTATGAATGAATTGGCTAAAGGGGTTCCAAGTTAATAACAGGGTATCACATGGTTTGGAAATCTCACATTTACTTTATGCCGATGACACATTGGTGTTCTGTGAAGCCAATCTAAATCAGGTGAGACAGTTTAAAATGATCCTGGTCATATAATTAGGCTATTTCTAGACTGCACATTCCCGGTAAATAAAGTGGAAAGAGTTCAAGTTCTTGCAAGGTTTTGGGATGTGAAGTGCGACACTCGCCAACAACCTTTTGGGATTGTCTCTTGGAGCAAAAGCCAAGGCAATGGAGATCTGGAACGGGTTGATTGAAAAATGTGAGAACGATTGGCAATATGGAAGACCTAGTACCTATTTTTAGGCGGCAGAATTACTCGTCAATAGTGCGCTAGATTCTTTGCCCACTTATGTAGTGTCTTTTTCCCCTACCTGTGAAGGTGGAAAAGAGACTGGATGCCCTAAGAAGGAATATTTTATGGGAAGGGAACAGAGACGGTAGATGCTATCACTTGGTTAAATGGATAAGGTGGGATGTGGCACATAAAGCGGACAAAATGTGGATAAGGTGGATCCATACGTGCTACATCAACGGGCAAAACATTCATGGAATGAACATACGAAACCAGGCAAGCTGGATGGTGAAGAAGATACTAGGGACAAGGGATGTTGTCAGTCATATACAAAGAGATGCTACACAGAAGAAATTTATCATCAGGCATATCTACAATCAGCTACTGGGGGATCATCCTAAAGTTGAATGAAGGAACTTGATATTCCAGAACAAAGCCAGACCTAAGGCTGTGTTTACATTATATGCTTGTTTTGTAACTTCCCTACTTGGTGATTAACATAAAATTTTAATAACCAAAAAAAAAGACCTGGTTAAATGGAGCTTAGTCATCACTAGCTAAAAAGAGGGTGGTTAAGGTATCAGGAATTTTAGAATATACGACAAGAGCTTTCTAGCGAATTGGTTGTGGAGGTACAACACAGAAGAACAGGCAATATGGAGAAATGTGATCACTGAGAAATATGGACAGCAGGATAATTGGTGCTCAAAACCAGTATAATAGACCCTTGTGGTCCGGCTCTTCCCTAGACCCCGCGCATAGCGGTACCTTAGTGCACCGGGCTGCCCTTTTTAAAACCAGTAAGGACAGCTTTTGGTGTAAGCAATTGGAGGGCAATCAGGAACTATTGGAAGGAGTTTGCTGCTAACACTGGATTCACAACTGGAGATGGCAGAAAGATATCTTCTCTGAATGATAATTGGTTGGGCATGGGCCACTTAGAGACAGCTTCCCTGAATTATATAGTCTGGCATCAGCAAAGATTCATCAATAGGGGGAGTATGGAGTCAACAGCAAAGATACATCAATAGGGGGAGTATGGAGACAACAAGGATCGGATATAAACTTCAGAAGATCTTTGAATGATTGAGAGATTGGTAGAGTTGCTGAATTTTTTAAGGCCCTAGAACCCCTTCAAAGGCACAACTGAAATAGCAGATTCTCTCACCTGGAAAGAGGAAGTGGAAAGGGCTTCGCGGTCGAAGGAGCATACAATTTGCTAAATAACGCTGGACAGCAACATGCGTATTGGCCTTGGAAATATATTTGGAAAGTTACAGTTCCTTTCAGAGTATCCTGTTTTGTTGGGTTTAGTAGCTAAAAAGGCTTGTCTAACCCATGAGAAGCTACAGAGAAGAGGAGTACAGCTGACCTCTAGATGTTTCCTGCGCAAGCAGATCAAGAAGAGAACAGCCATATTTTTTTGCACTGTGGTGTCACTACACAGTTGTGGCAGCTGTTCTTTGATTTAGCAAACATTAAATGGCTTAAGCCCAGGACTACTTGTCATCTGCTGAAGTGCTAGAACAGTGTAGGTGGCAATTCAAGGAACAAGAGATGGTGGAGAGCTATAGAAGCATGCATATGGTGGATGTATGGAAAGAGAGGAATGCTAGATGTTTTGAAGATAAGCACAACTCTTTACAGAAAGTTAAACTGAACTATATTTTGTCTTTTCATTTTTGGCTTAAAGAATCTTCTGTAGAGGATACAGAAACATTATTTACAGTTTTAAGAATCCTTGTAAGAACTAAGAAGAACAAGGACTGATTGTAACTTTTGGAATTTAAAATTTGGCTGCCAGCAGAGTCTTTGTGTTGATGAATACAATGTACCTTTCTCCAAAAAAAATACAATTGTTTTGCTATTCGCCAAAAATTCCGAGGTTACAAAGTAAAATCTTAAGAAAACATAAAATGCATCTTATGAAATTCAAAAACTGAAGTGTGAGACAAGCTTCAGTTTATACATAAGTTTATAGCAAGGAACAGCTCAATCTGCAATTTTTGAGATTTAATTTATGAGCTCAATCTGCAGTTCTGAGAAGATACAAAAATATCAATTTTTCTTAATACGTAGATTAAGATACATTATGACTATTTATACTTTGAAATAAGTTAACATATAAAATAAAGTAAATAAATTTACTTAAGATATGAAATTTGATGATTTTAAAAATTAAAATAATTTCAAGCAGCAAAATAAGATCTTAAATAAAATGTCTATATCATAGAGGTAATATGAGAATATTTTAATATTACTAAAAAATATATTGATAAATTTAAGTAATACCTGAATATTTTGGCAAAACAATCAAAGTGAATAAATTAGATTTTCAGGAAATACTTTTTATGTTAAGAAAGGATATTTCATCAAATAGTGAACTAATAAAATGTCACATGAAAATGTAAAAATACTAAATAATGAATAATGCAATAATGGCAAGTAATAATGAACAAAAAAGAGAAAAAAATATTTATATTTTATCAAGAAAATAATAATTTCTATATATTAGAAATTACTTATTCTGAGACCTATTAAATTTGGGAAGTTATCAACACATAATATAACTGAATGCGCTTATTAGCCGTAAAAAATATCAACCTAATATATAGTTATTTGATCATTGATATTTGGCCATAGGTCATTGATTACAAAGTTATAATCTATATCTATATTAAACTAAAAGAAGAGTATTTAAATATTATTAAAAGGAGAATCTATTTGTTGGATTCTATTTGCTTAAATTTTAATATATATTATTAATTGATATTTCTGTATTTAATTTATGGTCAAGAATACTATTTTAAATGGTAAGATATAATATTTTATGATAGAATTCTCCTGAGAAACTTTAAAACTTAAAAGAGTATTGAGAAAAGTCACTTGACACTTTTAGGATAAAATTTAATTTTTTTTAATAAATTCAAATTTTATATCTATATATCCATATCTATAGATAGATTCACTCATCAATTTTTCTTCTATATTCACTAGAAATATGGATGTGACATATTAGATAAAAAATTATAATATAAAGAAAAATAAAAGTTGAAGAAAGGCATAGATTGAGGTAACTTATGTATATTTAATTCTTTTGGACGTGGTCGCTAAATTTAGTATGTAAAAAAAAAAATATATATATATATATAAAATTAAAAAAAAATCTCCACTCTTTTTTACATTGCAACGATCGGTGCATCGCGCGGGTATGTATACTAGTTGCAAATTAAAACAAAACAGCAGCTATCAAATCAAGATCCACAAAGTAAGGCGTAAAATTTATTAGATTTCTCCTTTCTGCACGAGTCTGATTACTCTTGCATATTTTCATATCTAAGAAATTAAGGAAAATTCATCTCCTTTGGTTTAAAATGGAAAGAGTATGCGAGGAACTGTAAGCATTAAAAAATATTACAAAGGAGATTCTACAGAGACTAGGCAAAGAAGAAATGGTTTACCTGCATAAATGATTTCAAAAATGGCGCTGTTATCCCAGAAGTTGAATTTTCATCGATGTCAACCTTTCGAGACAGCTCGTCATTCGTGTATCCTTTCCAGGGACTTCTCGATGAAACATCATCAATAGATGCTGAGATTGATGCCTTGGTTGTCCCCCTCGAAGACAATGCTGGGGCACTGGATTACAAGCATAAATTTAGCATTCATGGAAGGATACATGACAAATTGTAGTAAACCCATTCCACATGATTAACATTAAAGGATGATTACTTTCAGAGAACAAAATCATAGATCCAACAGAAAGAATGCAGTGTGATTTATACAAATGTGTGAAATGTAATCCCTCTGTCAAGACAATCAAGGAGGAGGGAAAATCCTGGTAGAAGTTAAAGAGTACCACTAATGGAGCAGAAAATGAACTGAACGGAGAAGTGAAATTTATAAAATTCAACAATATCAACCTGATGGGGAGATATTTGAAGCGAGGTACTGTAGAGCAGCGCAAGATGTTTGATTCTGAATTGGTTGGCAGTTTCTGGGCAGTGTCTGTGTACATCCGGTTAAGCTGTACAAAGAACCCAAGGAGCACAGCATGCCTCAGGTATGACTGCCTCTCATTCTCCCAAAGATATGGCTCATAGCTGGAAATGAATCAGATAAAGTGTCAACTAACAAGATCAAAAAGCCACAATATATCAATCTACTATTCACCCCATGGCACTACACCTCCACAAAAAAGGCAATGGAACCCGAGTAAAACCAACACTATGTTATTTCATACATTCTTTAGCAATAAGAATGCACTTAAAGATGCAAAAGCAGATGAAGTAGTAGACACACGAAACAACAGCAACAATCACAACAACAAACCCAGTATATTCCCGCAGATGAGGTCTGGGGAGGGTAGTGTTGTGCAACTATTCCTTCTCAAGGGTGTGAACCTATAGTATGCAGTAGATAGTTCACAGGCCACGAACCATCTTTACATGGAATTCCCCAAAGAAGTCCATTATAGCAGCACAAGCATTTTAAAAATCCTTCAGAATACACTGGACAGTTGAATCAGAAATGTACCGGCTGGAATCGAATACAAGCAATGGATATGAAACTTTTGTACAGGATGAATATTTGTCATGTCTTGTTTATTTCACATGGAACGGACTCCCCTTTAGTTTTGAAAGCACACTGAACTCCTAATGTAATGTGCCTTACATAAACTTCTCTTACAAGTATAGTTACTGGTTGTTAGCCTAATATTAATTTTCTAAGACATTCCCCAGTACGAATTATTTATTATTTTAGATAAGATAAAAGTTTAAGATACTCAATCAATTTAAAAAAATAAATAAATAAACATCATGTATTTTATCTCAATTCTTTTAATCAGATGCAATAACAACAAAAAACCTAGTGTAATCCCACAAGTGGAGGTTGGGGAGGAGAGTAGTGTGTTTACCCCTACCTTGTGAAGGTGGAGAGGTGGTTTCCGATAGACCCTCGGGCTCAGAAATGGCGTTCAATTATTAGTATGTCACTATCCACCTTGCTATTTTACCAAACTTAATTAGCATAGGATAGTAACCACTTTTAAAGAATTATCACCTTTATCAACTTGTACCACTGATAAAACTAAGAAAAACTACCTCTACTAAGTTTAATCAAGTGTGTTAGGTGTTAAATTACATTGACTAAGGGGATATAAAAGTAAGAACATTACTCCCTCTATCAATTTAGGTGACCTTTGATGGGATTTAATCCTTGTTTCTAAGTGGTGTAGGAGCTTCAACCATTGAACTATAACTCCAATCAATTTACTCCTTTCGTGCTCAAAGAGTAAGAAAAAACGGTGAGAATGCACCGTTAACTAAGCTAGATGATGTACTCAAAATAGTTTAAACATGTGAAAGTAATTCTTTAGGATGTTTGAGTTTCTATTTAAGGAACCAAAAAATCTGAAGTAGATGGAAAGAAATGCCTGGTAATCTGTCATTAGATAACAACAAATTACAACAACAACAGACCCAGTATAGTCCCATAAGTGGGGTCTGAGGAAGGTAGTGTGTATGCAGACCTTACCCGTATCTTGAAGTTAGAGGCTCTGTTTCCGAAAGACCCTCAGCTCAAGAAAAATGAAAGTAAAGCAGTAGTAACAAGCATTAACAACAACAAGATAATAAGAAAACAAGGCAAAAGGAACAACAAGTAGTTATAGAAATCTAACAATATAGAATACAAGCGAATACTAATATTACTGGCATGGGAAAGAAACATTCTCGATTACCAACTAGCTTTCTACCTTAATTCTCGACCTGCACACATTTCTATAAGGGTAATGTCCTCAGTGAACTGAAGCAACGTCATATCCTGCCTAATCACCTCTCCCAATACTTTTTAGGCCTACCTCTACGTCTTCCCAGCCCCGCCAAGGCTAGCCTCTCACACCTCCTTACTGGGGCATCTGTGCTTCTCCTCCTCACATGCCTAAACCATCTGAGCCCCGCTTCCCGCATCTTGTCCTCCACCGGAGACACTCTCACTCTGGCCCGAATACCTTCATTCCTAATCTTATCGATCCTGGTATGTCCTATAAGGGTAATGTCCTCGGTGAGCTGAAGCAACGCCATATCCTGTCTAATCACCTCTCCCAATACTTTTTAGGCCTACCTTCACGTCTTCTCAGCCCCGCCAAGGCTAGCCTCTCACACCTCCTTACTGGGGCATCTGTGCTTCTCCTCGGCACATGCCTAAACCATCTGAGCCTGCTTCCCGCATCTTGTCCTCCACCGGAGACACTCTCATTCTGGCCCGAATATCTTCATTCCTAATCTTATCAATCCTGGTATGCCCGCACATCCATCTCAACATCCTCATTTCCGCTACTTTCAGCTTCAGGACATGAGAGTTCTTGACTGGCCAACACTCAGCCCAATACAACATAATCGATCTAACCACTGGTCTATAGAACTTACCTTTAAGTTTAGGTGGCACATTCTTATCACATAAAATACCACATGCGAGCCTCCATTTCACCCACACCCCTCCAATACGGTGTGTAACATCCTCGTCAATCTCCTCACTTTCTTGGATAATAGACCTAATGTAGTTGAAATTATCTCTCTTAGGGATGAAATTATGTTCTTGGAATCTATAACGATTGTTTGAATCCAAAGAGTGGAATCATTAGGGATAAGAGAAGGATAATCTAATGCTTTTTGGTCTAATGGGAGGGGGTAGATTTGGTAGGACAATGATCATAACCAACGAGTCACAAAATAGGTGAACGGTCTACTTTGCACGTTTCAACCATCATCCCTTCACCTTTCAGTTTTGCAAGCAGCTAATTTCATCTCCTTTAACTTTGATTCATTATGGAAGTCCTAACAACCCCTAAAGTCTATTGCAATATGGTAATTTGCCAGGAAATGGTTGCTCTATGTTTGATGCCAAGAGAGTATTGCTTCATATTTATTTTATCCTATATTCTTACCCAGAGAAAGAACGTGTTTTCCCCTCTCACTCACTCTTATTTGCAGAGCTAAGGAAGTGGACTGTCACGACTGCAATATTTTCTGGAAGTGGAAACCAAGAGAGTTAAAAAAGAAAAGGGATGTAGTCCCTTTGGCCTTTGGAAGGGAAAGACAGAAGAAACCCTTATCGGAACAAAGTTTGTTTGCTTCCCACATCCTTATTTGTCATAAAGGAGTTTAACTAATCTACCAGGGTAGATAAAGGGGAATGATATCCCTTGTGCACCTTCCCAACCCCTTCTGGATAATCCATAGCACAAGAGTGCCTTTACACAAACCTTTTATTTCATTTATTCTCTCCTCCTTCCTGACCCCTTAATTTCCTCTCAAAAAGCATTTTTCATATTTATTTGTTCACAATAATTAGTTGTTATTTTAAAATCCTTGTTACCAAGATTTTATGCATCATTTATATATAAGATAACCGCAGCAACTATGCTTGATTATAAGGCTTCAATACAAATCTTTTTTGGAATAAAAGATATATTTTAATACGCTTGATTAAAATATATTTTTTAATAACTGAAACATGCAAGCCAGAAATATTGTTGTGAAAAGAATATATCTCCAATACAACGACATCCTTATTCTCATCATCCAAACACAAGAAGTAAAAATTTAATTACGTAGTACAATCAGGAAATAATGTCACGAGCATAACGAGATTTTTTTGCAGGCAGGTTTTCAAATAAAATTAAACCATCATAGGATTTCATGGATGAAAAACTATCATGCACATATCTGTATAAAATCTGAAAGTATCTCAATTAGTTTCAAGTATTATAAATTCTATCAGCCACTAAACTTGCAATTAATTTCTGTAATTGTAAGCTATTCAGGCTGGCCAAGGTTAGAGAAAGGAATCTGGACCAAGTGAGGTGCATCAAAGACGAGGAGGGTAGAGTCTTGTTGGAAGAGGCACAGATTAAACGAAGATGGCAGACATACTTCCATAACTTAAATGAAGAGGGTAATTTGGAGCACCCAGAGAGTCGTCGAAATTTTGGGTATTATAGCCGTATAAAAACCAAGGTTGAGGAGGAACAGGGAGGGACCGGGCCAGATGAAATTTCTGTGGAATTCTGGAAGAGCGTGGGCAAAGCAGGCTTGGAATGGCTCACTAGGTTGTTTAACTTCCTTTTTAGGACGAATAAGATGCCCGAAGGGTGGAGGTAGAGTACGATGAGTCCGTTGTACGAGAACAAATGTGATATCCACAATTGCAACAACTATAGGGGTATCAAGTTGCTTAACCACACTATGAAAGTTTGAGAGAGGGTGGTGGAAGTTGAGGGTAAGAAGGACTGTGTTTATTTCCGAAAACCATGGATTCATGCTGGGACTTTCGACTACGGGAGCTATTTACCTTGTTAGGAGGTTGGTGAAACAGTACAGGTGAGGAAGAAGGATTTACATGTGGTGTTTATCGACCTTGAGAAAGCGTATGACAAAGTCCCAAGAGAGGCTTATGGAGATGTTTGGAGGCTAAAGGTGTTCCTGTGGCGTACATTAATGTGGTTAAGGACATGTATGATAAAGCTAAGACTCAGGTGAGAACAGTGGGAGGAGACTCGAAACGTTTTCCAGTTATGATGGGGTTACACCATAGGTATGCACTTAGCATGTTTTTATTTTCCTTAGCGATGGACGCACTAATGCGCCACATTCAAGGGGTGGTGCCATGATGTATATTACTCGCAGATAACATAGTATTGATTAACGAGACGCGAAGCTGTGTTAACCAGAATTTGGAGGTTTGGAGACAGGCCCTAGAGTCTAAAGGTTTCAAGTTGAGCAGGACTAAGACTGAATACTTGGAGTGCAAGCTCGGCAACGTGACGTGAGGGAGTGGACATGGACGCGAGGCTCGATTCACAAGTCAACCTCAAGAGAGGAAGTTACAAGTATCTTGGGACAGTTACACTAGGGAATGGGGAGATTGATGCAGTGTTATCAAAGGCGAAAAGCGCAAAAAAGCTCTAAGGTCCATTGGGACTTTAAGCGTAAAGCACAAATAAAGCGTGGGCTTTAATGAAAAAAGGTGTATATGTAGTCCAAGACTAATAATTGTAAGCATGAATAACAAATAAATGGAGAAAGAAATTGGAAAAAAATTACGATAAAGTGAAATATCAATTGTTTAATGTCGTCTTTTCATGATTACACCTACTGGCAAGGAATAGTATGCCTTAGAGCCTTGATACGATACTAAAGCGCCCACAAAGCGAGGCAAAGCGCTCAATATGTTTTGAACCTCGCTTCAGAGCTTAAGCGCGCTTTAAGCGCGCCTTTGACAACACTAGATTGACGAGGATGTCACACATTGTATCGGAGCGGGTGGATGAAATGAAGGTTAGCATCTAGTGTCTTGAGTGATAAGAAATGCCACCAAACTTAAAGGAAAGTTCTACAAAGTGGTGGTGTTGTATGGGACAGAGTGCTGGCCAGTCAAGAATTCCTATATCTAGAAGATGAAAGTAACGGAAATGAGGATGTTGAGATGATGTGCGGGCATACTAGGCTGGATAAGATTAGGAATGAAGATATTCAGCTTAAGGTAGGTGTGGCCCCCGTGGAGGACAAGATCCAAGAAGCGAGGATTAGAAGTTTCCGGCATACGAAGAGGAGAAGCTCATATGCCCTAGTAAGGAGGTGTAAACGGTTGGCTTTAGTGGGTATGAGAAAAGGTAGAGGGAGGCCAAGGAAGTATTGGGGAGAGATGATCAGGAAGCACATGACGTTGCTTCAGCTGATGGCCCCACTTCACTTACCGAGGAGCGAGGACATGACCTTTGATAGGAGGGTGTGGAGGTCGAAAATAGGTTAGTAGGTAACCGAGCGTATTTTTGATCCGTAACAGTGGTATTAAGGCTAGTCGGGTAGTTTTTCTTGTTCTTGATTGCTAATTTTACATGTTTTCCTATTACCTTCCGCTTCGATTTCTTAGTATCTTGTTTTGGTCAATGCTTATTGCTACTATTTCCTTCCATTTATTTTCTGGTTCTTAGTTTGCTATAGTCAGACATCTCTATGACAGCAATATAATAGTCATTCACTATAAAAGCCGAGTTTTTCTCAGAACGGAATATTATATTATGTTATAATATATGTCCTTTATAACAACACTTCACTATAGCAACCAAAAAATTTCAGAACAAACGAGGCTGTTATAGAGAGGTTTGACTGTACTATCTTTCTGGCCCTTGTTGTTGATATTGCTTTTTTTACTGTCTCTTTCCATCTTTCTTGAGCCGAAACTCTATCAGAAACAGTCTTTCTACCCTCCTAGGTAGGGTTGTAAATAGCGCTCGTGAGGCGATGCGATGCGAGGCAGCAACACCATTTTCCTCTATTGTGTGGCGAATTTAAAAAGGCGAGCGCCTCTACCTGTGTAGAGAGAGGCGCACGTGCAGAGTAGCAACGCCTTTTTGAAAAAAAGAAAACAAAAATGCATCAGACTTCAGCAATTGAAAGAAAAATTAGTGCTTGAGTTTGTTTTCTTCTTTCTCCTTCATGCTCGTCGACCCAATCCTGCTGCAAAGAAGCAAACCAAATTTCTTCTTTCTTCTTCAAGTTACTTCGATCGGGTATGCTTCTCTTCAATCTCTTTTCTTCTTTCTTCTTCTCCTTTCTTCTTCTCGAGCAAAGTCTATTTTTTTCCTTCTTTTCTTTGTTCTTTCTTTCTTTCTTTCTTTTTCTTCTTCTCTTCTTTTTTTTTCTGTTTTTGCTATGTTGTTTTCGAGCACTGTCCCGCAGTTGTTTCTTTCTTTTTGGCAGAGAGATTTCTTTCTTTATCTTCTTCTCATTTTCTTTTTTTGCTCTGTTTTGCCGAGCAGTTGTGTCCAGCAGATGCTCTGTTTTTTGAATTGATATATTTATCAATATATTATTGCTATTGAGTTTTTAGTTATAGATATGCAAATTTAATATTTTATTTTTTTGTATTAATTGTCGCTTCACGTCAAAAAGGTGAGCGTTCCGCTTCTCGCCTTAGTGAAGTGGGCCCTCATCGCTATTTGTCGCCTCACGCTATCCAAAACACTGCTCCTAGGGTAGGGGTAACGACTACACACTACCCTCCCCAGACCCCACTTGTCGGACTTTACTGGGTCTATTGTTGTTGTTGCCACTGTTCCGTTATTTTTGTTTCTCCATGTACAAGGTAGGCACCCCTTGCTACGAATATTAATATAGTTCTTTACTACTCACAGAGAGAAAAAGAGCATAGAAAAGACAAACATTTCTTAATATATGAAAATTCTAATAATAAAAATTTTGAACAATAATTCAATTATAAAAAGTACAGATCTTAATAAATGAAAATTCTAATAATTAAAATTGTAAACAATTTTTCAATTATAAAAGTTACAAATCTAATGCATTAAACTAGCCCATTAGCTGCAAATATAAGGACAAAAATAAAAAAGGTAGAGAGAAAATGAGGTGATTGTAATTTTTTTGTCCATTTAGAGAGATGCTAAACACTTTAACGTGACATTCATAAGTTTCAAGAATCCAAATATGGTTCGACCTTGATGTTTTCAGAAGTACTTCATCATTTCATTTTGTGCAGGTTAAATTAACCTACTACTATTCATGCCTAGTCAGAAAAGCCTCATAAAACGGAAAAGAGGGGTTAGTAGTTTGATGTTAAGATAAAAAGGAAATTTACATAGCAGCATGAATATTTTCATCGAGTTTATCTGATTTGGAAAAGCTTACGTGAGCCAATCAATAGGATCCAGTCTCTGCGCAAAGCTACTTATCAGCCCATTGACACGCTCTTCAGTTACTGACTTACTTAGTTGTATATCATGCTTTCTTCTAAAAGGATGCTTCATTTTAGGCGTTTTCAATGACTCTTCATTTGCATTAGAATCACCACCAGAGAGGATATCTGAAGCAAATCTTAGATCCAATAAAACTTGCAACACTCCTTTCTCTGAAATCAGAGACCCCTGAGTTTCTTGACTGGAAAGGAAGTCTCCATAAATATGAATCACCTATCAATATGCGAGAGTCATCAGTATACAGAAGCATTAATTGCCAGAAAGCTTTTCTGCGGAGAATTGCTAGAAAGCTTAAGACACAAAAGTAGCTCACTCAAAGCAAATCAAATTCAAATCCCTTTCAAAAGGAAAAAACAAGCCAAATAGAAATCAGTGTTATCGAAGGCAAAAAGTGCAAAAAAGCTCTAAGGTGCATGGGCTTTAATGAAAAAAGACGTGAAGGGAGAAAAATTACAAATATGTATGTGTAGTACAAGAATAATAATTATAAGCATAAATAACATATGGACCAGTGTTGTCAAAGGGACGCGTAAGCCCCGGAAGCGAGGCGCAAAACATGTGCGCTTCGCATCGCTTAACGGTAGCGTTAGTGTCGTCATTAAGGTTAAGGCATACTCTTCCTTGCCAATAAGCATAACCCTGAAGAGGTACAACAGCACCCAGTAAAATACCACAAGTGGGGTCTGGGGAGAGTAGAGTGTACGCAGACCTTACCCCTACCCCAAAGGGGTAGAGAGGCTGTTTCCGATAGACCCTCGGCTCAAGCAGACGAAAAAGACAATATATCAGTACCAACAACAGAAAGCATAGAAATAATAACAGCATCATAAATACCAGAAAATAGATGAAAAACAATAACAGTAACACGTAAGAGAGGCTCGGTACTATGAAAAGTGAAAGAAAAGTGTGGACACAACAATAACCACTAGCACTCTCGGACACAACCCTATCAGACTAGCAGACTAGCTCCACTACCTCCTAACCTACAGCCCTTATGCTAGACCTTTACACCTTCCTATCAAGGGCTATGTCCTCGGAAATCTGAAGCCTCGCCATGCCCAAGAGGTGACACAAACAATTGATATTTCACTTTACTGTAATTGTTTTTCAATTTCTTTGTCCATATATTTGTTAATCATGCTTATTACTTATTACTTATACTTATTAGTCTTGGACTACACGTATATATTTGTAGTTTTTCTCCTTTTGTGCCTTTCATCATTAAAGCTCACACTTTATTTGCACTTAATTATCCGAAGGACCTTAGAGCTTTTTTGCGCTTTTCGCCTTTGATAAAACTGATATGGACAAAGAAGCTGGAAAAAAACATTACGATAAATTAAAATATCAATTGTTTAGCGTCGCCTCTTCATGATTACTCTCATTGGCAAGGAAAAGTATGTCTTAAGGCCTTGGTGACGACACTAAAGTGCCTACTAAGCGAGGTGAAGCGCTCAACATGTTTTGCACATCGCCTCAGAGCAACACTGATAGAAACGGTAGCAGAGAACAAAAAAACTCTGAATTGTTAAAAGTACTTTACAGACTTGTCTAGCAGACGGTAGGCAAACCCAGTTATCAGCTAACCTATTCATGTCTTTGGAATGGTTTAGACAAGTGAAGAACTTGGTGGTAAGGGCCCTCCACCTCTTAATAAATATTTATGTATCTGCAGACATCATGCTCCTGAAAACTAGTGAAAACCTTGATTTCTAACTACAGAATTGCGTAACTGATCTACAAAAAGACTCACAGATTTTGTTACCATTCTCAACAAAAAAAAAGTCTCGCAGTCTTTATAACTGTGCTACCAATGAATTCTGAGACACAAAATCAAAAGACTAGGTTGTCAGATGCGCCCAACATTAAATGATGTATTCAGCTACAGCATACTACTATCAATAAAAACCCATGTTTCCTTACTGCTTGATACAGGTTAACGTGACTAGAACAATCCAACCTTATAACTAGTTCAAGCTTTGAGAAGCAGATATTCAGTAAATTCATCAGGACAAGAAAATCAGATATGCAAGAGAAACTTGACTGAATACAGCGGCTTCCTTTTTTTCAGTAAGGGCTCTAGAGAGCAATGTCAAAACAGGCAACACTATGAGATCAGCTGCTAAACTAATTTTAGTAGATATTCGAAACAGCTGACGGTTTAAATAAAATAGAACATAAGTTTCCAACTATAGAGACATAAACAAAATCCTTATGAAGTGAATAAGATCACCAATGCTGGTGGGTCATATTTTCAGGTTTTTATCAACAACAGATGAATGTATCATGAACCAAATTCAAATATCCAACAATAGCAGTCTCTAAGAGGATGAGATCAGCAACAGGACATGAAAGGATGATTAATAAGAGGTTGATGTTAGCAATAAGAAAAACAAACATTGAATTCAAGGTCATTTCAATGAGGAACCTTTCAGGGTCCATAAATTCCAGCAGAAAATAACTCCGGAAAAGGGCATTCAGTCCTTTCTTGTTTTCCATACCTTTCCACAATTAAAAGAGGCATATGTTGACGAAAGGTCAGAACTTTGGCAGATAATTCATGATAAATAACAAGTGAGGTTTTCTCAAAAGCTTAGAAAATTGAGGCAAAGGAGAAGCTTAAATTTTCAATACCTTATCTAACAGTCTTGAGGCAAAGTTTTTCAGAATAGGTTTATCAAGCACATGTCCACCTACTCGCTGAATTTCTTCACAAGCTTGGAATAGAAACGAGGTTATGTATAAAGAAGGCATAGAAGGAAGCAATATCTTCATCTCTGACTGGCCTTCATTTGACTGATCTTGCTTAACAATGGTCTCCTCCCAGCCCTGCCAAAAAGTTAAGATGAAGAAGCTTGTGTAACCAATTTACAGCAATCAATTATCAATTAAGAAGAGATATCAACTTGATAAACTAATTTAGAGTGACCAAAGAAGAAATTTGCATATTATCTGAGCATGACTGACTTTTGATAGTTCACTTGTTTTTTAGACAGACTTGGGATGGTGTTCACTTATCAATAAGAAACGCAAGTTTTATTCATGACGTATAAGAACGATGAAAGAGGGCCACGTAAACCAGAGCACACACACAGGTGCCTTACACCGCGTGCAGGATACGAAACCCGCTCTACACAGTGTACGAAGTGTACGAAGCGTACGAAGTGTTAAGAAAGATTGGATGTTTCTTAGTCGTTGCTCACCATTGAAGCGTTAAATGTGCTTCTATTTAGCAAATAGAGTTTGACTGAGATAAAACATAATCAAAAGGAGCTCTGGCACGCAACGAAACTATTTATCCAAAAAATTAAACTGAATTTACAAACACCATTACACCTGACAGAACATTGAAAAGGAGGAAGAAAGTAAGAAAAAGAAGAGGGTGATGAATACTCCCAGACTTGGTGAAAGTTAAATTTTTTTTTTCTTTTCCTGCTAAAATTGTGAGACTTACTTTATGTGCAGCATAAGAGTCATAAAAAAGTAGATGAGAATCTCATATTGTTTTAAAAGAAATCAAGAATTGCATCAGTATATGTAATAGGAAAATGGCACTTACTCTCAAGGCTGTTGTTACAAACAAGGCATCATCCTGTTTGAGATTTTGGGATAAGATAACTGAAAGTTCATCAGAAACCCAAGATATCCACATATTATAAGCTCTGATGCAAAGATCTTGGGTCATTTTACTTAGCTCTTCAAGTTGTGGGCTAGAACTGTCATCCACTCCGAACAAAGCAGCAGATGCCATCGAACTTTGTCTTCTAGGTGAATCAAACATTGTCTTTCCAGGACCTTCAGAGGTCGGGGAGTCGATGGGTGGCATAGAGTACCTTTGTAGAGCTGGGGTCCTAAGCGAGCCAGCCCCTCTAGTTTCACTCACCCATGACCTTGGTGAGCCAAGTATGACAGGAATGTGTCTGGAATGCTTTTGGAATGCAAACAAAAGCCGCCCTATAAATAGTGACCTCTCAACAAGTATAGCAGGTGATGGCACTGACTCATCTTTTGGGTTTTTGTTTTGAAGGTTAGCAGACAATGCATCCAACTCGCTCTTCAGTTCCATTAGTATCGCAGACATACTTAGGTAACATTTATTTTGTAAATATGGGGCCATATCTTTCAGTCTCAAGGATGCCTTGGGAGACTCCAAGAAGCTTAGTAGGTCTTTTAGAACACTCTCACAGCAGCTGTCCACGGCATCTCTTATCCTGCTGACTTCATCCCCAAAGTAAGCAGTGAGACAACTGCGAAAATCATTCTCCTCAGGCTGCTGTGACTTGGCACCAGGAATGGCGGTAACCTTTTTACCATTTGGCTCCATGAACCAAACACCTCCACAATTTAAAGATCTATTCACGTACGCCTGGAAATTGACCTGCTCGCCAGGAGTTCCTGAGATGACCCCCACTGACACTACAACATCAACTAATCCACTCAACTCATCAAATCCTTTATCAATAATTGCTTTCATCCTTCTGACGAAAGCAACTTCAAATATCTCATCCCATAGGTCCGAATCACCTCCCAGGACTAGCTCGTGTATTCTCTTCCACGGCAACTCAATTTCAGAACCAAAAACACTCTTAAGCCACTCCAAGCTCCCTTCCAAAACCTGTTTATTTTCCATAGTTTCCCGTATCAATGTCTCAGCAGATGCAAGATCTTTCCCACTGCTGATAACATCAATCAAGTATTTACCATTGATCTTGTTCATGATATCCTTGGCACAATTCCTCAGCCAATCTGAACATACCTTGGAAATAAAATCCCTATCCAACATTACCATTTGCGATTCCAAATCATCTCTAAAAGAGTTCCACAACCTCACTTCCTCATCCGGATTAGGTATTCCACCAAACAATTGAGAGGCAGGAGGTGAACCCAATACAGTCTTATAAAACAAAGGCATATCATTCAATACTTGCAAGAATAATTCTCCTACTTGTCCCACAGTAACCTGAATAATCTTTAAGGCTTCACAATAAACTAAAATCACATCAGAACTAGTAGCATTAATATTGGAACATGCATTTAGTTTCTGAGAAATACAAGATTTTCGCGAATCAAGGAACAATGTTAGAACCTGTTTGGGATCAAGCTCATCAATGACAGCAACTGCAGCGAGAGCATCCGCATAAGCTTTTATCCCGAGGTCAAGTTCCTGATCCAACAATCTCTCTCTGCTTCTCTGGGAGATCTGAAATTTAAAACTCTCCACGACCTGCCATTGATGCTGAAGCAACGGAAATTTGGAAAGCACGTTTTTGTGATCCTTATTTTCATTCAAGCTATGGTGAACGTATTTAGCACGAGCATAACGAGCAGAAGATTCTAGAAACATTGATTCATCGAGACAGCCCCAGATATTCTCCGGCGTATCAACAAGATACTTAACCCGACAGGCAATCCCGTAAATTCGAGCTTTTGCAGGGTCAGAAGAGACAATGGACTTAGGGGAACCGGCAGCGACGGTGGAAGAAAGAGAATGAAGAATGCCGTGGTGTATCGCTGCAATATTTGCAGAAATAGACTCGCACGAGGATTTCATTAAAACAATGGAATCGGCGGAATCGATAAGATCGCGATAACGATTGCCGACGAGTTGACGGAGCTCTTCGCTCTTGTCTTGGATCTGTTTTCTGGTGGCGGCTTCCACATTTCGGATTTCGGCAATTGGCTTTGTGCGGAAGAGTAATTCAGCATCTTGGTTTCTGGCGACCGGGGTAGAGCTAAGGCGGTTTTGATCGGCGGGTGATGGGGATGTAGGTGTCACTACCCTCATTTTCGACAAGAATTTGCAGTTAGAGATAATAGGTTCGCAAAATAACTTCCATTAACAGAGCTATGTATATACGCTTGAGTAGAGCTATTACATTATCAAACACTCTGCTTCAACTTCTTCCTCTGCGAGACCGACAGATACCCACAGTACATACACCTGAGTTTTGGGTTTCTTTCTCTGGTTCCGGTAGTGGGTCCGGAACTGGAAACGGGTGTTAGTTGGGGTCGACCCGGATCTTTTTTATTGGAATTTGGGGGTTTGTTGGAATTGATTTTGAAAGTGTTTCAAAGAGAGAGAAGGAAAAGAAACGAGTGTAATTGCTACTCCTACGTTGACTAGTTGCCGAACCCAACTGAAAATGTTGAAATCATTCATTGCATTTTTTGACTTGTGGATGAAGAGTAGACAATAGGCAAAGTAGCCTATTGTATTTACCCATAAAATGATATAGTTAAATTTATAACGTTGTTTATAAACACGTAAATTAATTTGATCCAAAAATATAAAATAAATAAAAATAGAATCAAGATTATAAAAGAAATACAAGCATGTTTGTATGATGAGAGCCTCTCTATAAGCAATAATATGAACGATTTTAAGAACAAAAGAAAGCAAGTAATTTTATAATTTGAGATCAAATTAGAGTCTTTGAGTACAAATGGTTTTTCGTGTCCTACAATGGCTACTAATTCTCCTATTTATAGCTCCATTTAGGAAAACAATATCCCAAAATCAAGTTATTCTTGAATGAGAATAAAACCAGGAGCTGAGCTATTTAACAAGTAAGGTAAGTATACTGCTCTCTTTCATCTTTTTTTTCTGCTAGAAAACTATAGAAATTCGTTCCATAATAGTAAGAACTCACGGGGATGGTGATCGGAAGTTGTGAGTTCGAGTTGTTCAACTTGTAGTGGACTATTTTGTGGGTTGTTTCGTGTTGTCATTGGGTTGTATCTTGTGCTACAGTTTATGTGGGGTTTGGGAGGAGAAAGGGCATGGAGAAATGCCACGTAATGGTTGGGTGGTGGGTTGATCGTTCGTCGTTACATTTTCAGGCTGTTCGACACTAGTATGGTTGTCGTTTTGTGTAAAGTAAACTTGTAGGTAAGGCTGGGCATATATCGGATATAACCGATAGCCCGAACCAATAAAATGTTATTGGGTTATTGATATCAGGTTATTGGGTAAATAGTTCGATAACAGTTTAAATGTTATCTAACTATTAGGTTATTGGTTCGAGTCTCGTTTTGCCCAATTTTGTTAACGATTTAACCGATAGCCCAATAAGCTGTAACTACCAGGCCGTTCGTTCCGAGAGTTATAGCCCCGTTTCTCCCATTTCTTCTTCTTCTTTATGTATTATTCAACTATATTATATGGTATCAGATTGGTTGGTTCGCGTCCGGAGTGGTTTTGGAGTGAAATGAGACACTTAATCTCTTATTAGGAAGCTTAAGTTGGAAAAGTCAACCGGATGTAGACTTATGTGTGAACGATCTCGGATTTAGATTTTTATGATTCAGATAGCTCTGTTAGGTGAATTAGGACTTAGGAGCGCGTCTGGAATGTAATTTGGAGGTCCATGGTAGAATTAGGTTTGAATTGGCGAAAGTTGGAAATTTGGCGATTTTGGTCGGCAGTGGAAAATTAGATATTGGGGTCGAAATAGAATTCTGAAAGTTGGAGTAGGTTCGTAGTGTCATTTGTGACGTGTGTGCAAAATTTGAGGTCATTCAGACGAGGTTTGGTAGGTTTCGGCGTCGTTTGCGAAATTTGGAAGTTTAGAAGTTCTTAGGCTTGAATCCGAAATTTGGTGTTTTTGGTGTTCTTTTGGATGTTCCGAAGGTTTGACTAAGTTCGTGTATTGATATGTGACTTGTTGGCATTATTGGTTGAGGCCCTGAGGGCCTCGGGTGTGTTTCAAGTGACTAACAGATTGGATTTTAGAGTTGGAAGTTGTTGTTTTTTTATGTTTTGAACTGCTGGTGTTTTTCCGCACCTGCGGATGGGGAGCAACATGTGCAAGGTTGCAGGCGCGGAGAGAGGGTGGCGAATGCGGAAAATGGCAGGCTGGAGATAGAGCGCAGGTGCGCAGGTCATGGTCGCACCTGCGAGCGCGCAGGTGCGATACCTGGGCGCAAGTGCGGAAGCTGGATGATTAAGTGAATTCCGCAAGTGCGATTGTTTGGAACATAGGTGTGAGCCCGCTGGTGCGAGAAAAGGCCCGCATGTGCGAGAATCCTGGACAAAATTTATAAATACCACACTTCGTGAGTTGTTCGTGCAGCACATGAGTGGTCCGTGCAGATTAGCGCTTGGGCTGTGTGAGCCCCTCCGGAGTCTGAACACCCTCAATGAGCGCAAATACCTATTGAGCGTGTGCATTGCGGGCTGAGGGATTGAGTGACAGTGCTTGTGAGGTTTCATCTATTCTGTTGTTGTTGCATTTATCTGTTATTTGCCTTGTAGTAGTTGATAATTTATGAAACTGGTCTTTTACTCATGTTCATCCTTAACTGTGAAAATTATTAATCGAATTGTTCTACTTAGATCGTCACCGCTACTCATTTCCTTAGTTATTATTGTTACTTGTTGAGTCGGTTCTACTCATACTACACCCGACACTACATGTGCAGATCCAGGTGTGTTTGAGTGCGACGATTGTTGAGTCCAGGCCGGCTTATCTTTGAAGACTGCAAGGTAGCTGCCAGCGTCCGCAGGACCTTATTCTCCTTCTATTTCCTTTTCTGGTTGTATTGACAGTTAGACAGTTGATGTAATAGTTTATGGATTTAGATGCTCATGACTTAGTGACACCCTGATGTTTGGGGCTCGTTTTTCTGCATTCTTATTTTCAAATTTAAAGTTTAAATTGATTTCCATGGGAATTTCGAATATTAAGAATCTTTATTGAACTCTTATATCTTAAATTGGTAGTCTTTTTGGGAAAATAACCTTGCCTAGTATCACGATAGGCGCCATCACGACATGGTTAGATTTGGGTCGTGATAAGTTGGTGTCAGAACCTAGGTTACATAGGTCTCATGAGTCATGAGCGGGTTAGTAGAGTCTTGCGGATCGGTACGGAGACGTCTATACTTATCTTCGAGAGGCTATAGAACCCTAGGGAAAATTTCACATTCGTGGATTCTTGTCGTGCGATCTGTTTATTCTGATAACTAAACATCTGTTATTTCATTCTCTCACAGATGGTGAGGACTCGTGCTACCGGCAGGAGGGCCAGTGACCAGTACCACCAGCTAGGGCCGCGAGAGGCCGAGGCTGCGGTAGGGGCAGAGACACCGCCCGCGCAGCAACGGGCAGTACCTGTAGATCCCCTAGTTGTCCCAGATCAGGACCAGGTTCCCGTGGTAGATGTTCCAGCGGTACCAGCTCAGGCACCACTTGTGCCTATTGTGATTCCTTCCCTTCAGGAGGCCCTCGCGCAGATTTTATCAATATGTACTGGCCTGGCTCAGGCGGTCTCAGTTACTACGATCGCAGCCACTTCTCAGGCCGGGGGAGGAACCTAGACTCCTGCCGCCCGCACACCGGAGCAGGTTGTTCAGGGACTCCAGACACCGCAGGCACCACCAACCCAGCCGGTTGTAGCTGCTCAGGAGCATGTAGTTCCTGCTATGTCGGAGGATGAACAGCGCAGGCTGGAGAGGTTTGGGAGACTCCAGCCTCCACCTTTCAGTGGCATAGAGAGAAAGGATGCCCAGGATTTCTTGGATAGGTGCCAGAGGATACTCCGCACAACTGGTATTCTGGAGACTTGTGGGGTATCATTCACTACATTTCAGTTTTCTGGGGGTGCACTCCGATGGTGGGATACTTACGAGAGGCATAGGCCTATTGGCGCAACACCCCTCACTTGGCAGCAGTTCTCCGTGGTCTTTTTGGAGAAGTTCATGCCTCAATCCCGCATAGAAGAGCTGTGCAGATAGTTTGAGCAGCTTCGCCAAGGTGATATGTTTGTGACACAGTATGAGATGTGATTTTTGGAGTTGGACTGTCATGCTATTTGGTTGGTTCCCACAGACAGGGAGAGGATCATAAGGTTTATAGATGGTCTCACTTTTCAGTTACGGTTGCTTATGACCCCGAGAGAGGGTGTCTAATGATACCTTTGATGAGGTTGTCGACATTGCTCGACAGATTGAGATGGTTCGTGGTCAGGAGAGGGTTTATAGGGAGGCCAAGAGGCCTCGTGGATAGGGTGGATTCAGTGGTGCTCCTTAGGGGGGGCCAGTTTCAGCACGACAGAGGTCGTCCATTCAGGCATGCTCAGTCAGCTCGCACATTTCACTGTGGTGCATCATCTGGCCATGGTTCTCATAGTCATCAGGGTGCCCAGTCGTCACTCAGTGCACTGCCAGCGTAGTGTTCACATCATGCCCGTCCGCTCAGGTATCCCCGGGTAGTTCTTTTGGGCATCAGGAATAGCAGTTTCGTCAGAGGAGGGGTTGTTTCAAGTGCAGGGATTTTGGTCACATTATGAGAGATTGCCCTAGGTTGTTGGGTAGGACTCCACAACAGAGTACTCAACCGATGGAACTAGCATCAATTCCTCCACCACCCGCCTAGCCAGCTAGGGGTGGATCTCAACCAGCTAGGGGCGGAGCTCAGTCAGCTAGGGGTCACCCGAGAGGGGGAGGTAGATCAGGGGGTGGCTAGGCCCATTGTTATGCCCTCCCAACCAGACCAGATGCTATTGCTTCAGATGCTGTGATCACAGGTATTGTCTCAGTCTGTCACAGAGATGCCTCTATATTATTTGACCCTGGTTCTACATATTCATATGTTTCCTCGTATTTCGCTCCTTTTCTGGATATGCCCCGTGAATCTTTAGTTTCATTTGTTCATGTATCTAATCCGGTGGGCGATACTATTATTGTGGACCGCGTATATCGGTCATGTGTGGTGTCTATTGGGGGTCTAGAGACCCGACTGGACCTTATATTGCTCAGTATGGTTGATTCGATGTTATATCGGGTATGGATTGGCTATCTCCATGTCATGTTGTTCTAGATTGTCACGCTAAGACCGTGACGTTAGCAATGTCGGGGTGTCCGAGGGTAGAGTGGAGTGGTTTTATAGACTACGTACCGAGTAGGGTGATTTCATATTTGAAGGCTCAGCGTATGGTTGAGAAGGGTTGTCTCTCTTACTTGGCTTTTTTGAGAGATGTTAGTGTAGATACTCCTGCCATTGATTTTGTTCCGGTGGTACGTGATTTTCTCGATGTGTTTCCTGCAGACCTGCTGGGCATGCCGCCTGACAGGGATATTGACTTTGGTATTGATTTGGTGCCGGGCACTCAGCCCATCTCTATTCCACCTTATCGTATGGGACCGGCGAAGTTGAAGGAATTGAAAGATCAGCTTCAGGAACTCCTTGATAAGGGGTTTCTTTGGCCTAGTGTGTCACCTTGGGGTGCACCGGTCCTATTTGTGAAGAAGAAGGATGGTTCCATGAGAATGTGCATTGACTGCAGGCAGTTGAACAAGGTCACAGTCAAGAACAAGTATCCTTTGCCTCGTATTGATGATTTATTTGACCAGCTTAGGGAGCGAGGGTGTTCTCTAAGATTGATTTGAGATTCGGGTATCATCGATTGAAGATTCGGGATTCAGATATTCTTAAGACAGCTTTCAGGACCCGTTATGGCCATTATGAGTTCTTGGTGATGCCATTTGGGTTGACCAATGCCCCAGCAACATTCATGCATTTGATGAACAATGTATTCCTTCCATATTTGGACTCTTTCGTTATTGTATTCATTGACGACATCCCGGTGTACTCTCATAGCCAGGAGGAGCATTCCCAACATTTGAGGATTGTATTACAAAGATTGAGGGAGGAGAAGCTTTATGCAAAGTTCTCAAATGTGAGTTTTGGCTTAGTTCAGTGGAATTCTTGGGGCACGTGGTGTCCAGTGAGGGTATTCAGGTGGATCCAAAGAAGATAGAGGCGGTGTAGAGTTGGTCTAGACCGTCCTCAGCCACGGAGCTTAGGAGCTTTCTTTGGTTGGCAGGTTATTACCGTGGTTTCGTAGAGGGATTTTCATCTATTGCTTCGCCCGTGACCAAATTGACCCAAAAGGGTGCCCCATTCAGGTGGTCGGACGAGTGTGAGGAGAGATTTCAGAAGCTCAAGACTGCTTTGACCACATCTCCAATGTTAGTTCTGCCATCAGCTTCAGGTTCTTATATTGTGTATTGTGGTGCCTCGAGGATAGGCATTCGTTGTGTTTTGATGCAGGAGGGTAGGGGATTGCCTATGCCTCACGCCAGTTGAAGACTCATGAGAAGAATTATCTGGTGCATGATCTTGAGTTAGCAGCCATTGTTCACGCCTTGAAGAGTTGGCGTCATTATTTGTATGGGGTTCATTGTGAGATTTATACTGATCACCGGAGTCTGCAGCATTTGTTCAAGCAGAAGGACCTTAATTTGCGTAAGTGGAGATGATTGGAGCTTCTTAAGGACTATGATATCACTATTTTATACTATCCGTGGAAGGCCAATGTGGTGGCCGATTCTTTGAGTTGCCGGGCGGAGAGCTTGGGGAGTTTAGCTTATCTTCCTGCAGCGGAGAAACCTTTGGCATTGGATGTTAAGGCCTTAGCGGGCCAACTTGTGAGGTTTTATATTTCGGAGCCTAGTCGGGTATTGGCTTGCGTGGTCTCCAGGTCTTCTCTTTATGACTGTATAAGGGAGCGTCAGTATGATGACCCCCGCTTGCTCGTTCTTCTGGACAGGGTTCAACGAGGTGATGCTAAGGATGTGACTATTGTTGATGACATCGTGTTGAGGTTGCAGGGCTGGATATGTGTTCCTAATGTAGATGGGCTTCTAGAGTTGATTCTTAAGGAGGCCCACAGCTCGCGGTATTCCATCCATCCGGGTGCCGCGAAGATGTACCAAGATTTGAGACAACACTATTAGTGGAGGCAAATGAAGAAGCATATAGTAGGGTTTGTAGCTCAGTGTCTCAACTGTCAGTAGGTTAAGTATGAGCATCAGAGACCGGGTGGATTGCTTCAGAGGTTAGATATTCCAGAGTGGAAGTGGGAGCGGATCACCATGGACTTTGTAGTTGGGCTCCCACGGACTTCGAGGAAGTTCGATGCCATTTGGGTTTTTGTGGATCAGCTGACCAAGTCTGCGCACTTCATTCTTGTTGGTACTACTTATACTTCAGAGCGGTTGGTTGAGATTTATATCTGAGAGGTTGTTCGCCTGCATGGTCTCCCAGTTTCCATCATTTCAGATAGAGGTACTCAGTATACATCACAGTTTTGGAGGTCCGTGCGGCGAAGGTTGGGTACTCAGGTTGAGTTGAGCACAACATTTCACCCTTAGACGAACGGACACTCCGAGCGCATTATTCAGATATTGGAGGACATGTTGCGCTCTTGTGTTATTGACTTTGGGGGTTCATGGGACCAGTTTTTTCCACTCGTGGAGTTTGCATATAACAACAGTTATCAGACGAGTATCTAGATGGCTCTGTACGAGGCTTTATATGGGAGGAGGTGTAGATCTCCGGTTGGATGGTTTGAGCAGGGTGAGGCTAGGCTCTTGGGTGCAGATATAGTCCAGGATGCATTAGATAAGGTGAATGTCACGACCCAAAATCCGACACAGGTCGTGATGGCGCCCAACACCGGAGTCAGGCAAGCCAACAATTGTTTACTAGTGAGGTTACCCTTATTTGACATACCAACCCCACACTTACCAAGTTTTTAAACTTTTATCATTTAATTAAGAGCAGAAACATTAACCAATCTAAATAAATACAACCGAAATGATCGTGATCCAATATATACAGTCCCAAAATAAGAGTCTACTATGTGCATGCCAGGAACTAGTATCACAAGTCAATAGGCAATCTAGCAGAATATACAAAATATGATACAAGTTGTACTACTGTCTGAAAGGATGTAGACATAAAAAAACAAAAGATAACTCCATAGCCCAGCTGAGGATCTCCAAGGAAGGCAGCTCATCGTGGAGTCAGGTCCAGAAGATATATATCAAACTCCG
Source organism: Nicotiana knightiana (assembly GCA_005239525.1). NCBI lineage: Eukaryota > Viridiplantae > Streptophyta > Magnoliopsida > Solanales > Solanaceae > Nicotiana > Nicotiana knightiana. Next base: position 39,973 of record ML372430.1, read on the forward strand.
GTCGGATAACCAGATGCACCAGCCTCAAAACCTGTACAGTTAAGTACAGAAGCGTAGTATGAGTACATAAATAGATATGTACCCAGTGAATATCCCGCCTAACCTCGAAGAAGTAGTGACGAGAGGTCGACGTGATACTTACTAGGGTCAGGCAATGTGGAATGAGTACAGGCTAACCAGTAGTAGCAGTAATGAAAAGTAATAAGGAAATGAGCATCAAATAACAATCACTATCACCCTCGCGCCATCTTTATCTATGGCATACCAGTTATTTATCCTTCTTTCTTTTCATGAAAACAACAGTTACAATTACAGGGCTCCTCACAAATTACCAAAACACATAACAGGCTATAAACGTACGGTCATTACGACGTGAAAAGTAAATGTGCACCGTCGAGGGTCGAACGACCCTAACCATAGATGCATCTACCTGCCCCGCTCGCAGATCGAACATGCGACACGGTTAATATAGTACCAAATCCAAACCCGCTCGCGAATCGAACCTGCGACTCGGGTTAATATAATATTAGGGCTACCCGCTCGCGAATCATCCATGTGACTCGGGTTCCCATATAAATTCCAATTCATAATTAGCAGGAGATTTCCAGATAATTTAGTAGGGGACATACTAACAGTGTGAGAATTTTAGAGATATTAACTTCAATCATAACCCCTTAGGCCTTCACATGTGATATTCAAGGACATTAGGCTACTTAATCCATATACAAGATCACAAATTCAGCACATAAAGCATGCTTGTGAGTTCTAAACTACCCGACAAAGCATAATAGTAGCTGCGCACGGACTCTCGTCACTTCGTGCGTATGCAGCCCCCGCAAATAAGGACAAAACCCACCATTTATAATTACCTATGGGGACAACTCCCTCTTACAAGGTTAGAAAGGAGACTCACCTCGTGCCGAATTCACTTCCCGGACCAAGAACTTGCCCGAAACTCCGAACTCTATACTCGAGGACTCGAAACTAGCCAGAAGTTATACAAATTCATTAATTTATGCTAAAAGTATGGAAATTCTCCTACTCATTTAGTAAATTCACCATTCTTGAAGAAATTCTAAAATCCGACCCCGGGCCCACATGCTCGGATTTCCATAATTCTCGAAGGAAACACTCACCCATAGCCTAAGGATCACAAATATACGATTTCCACTTGATTTCATAGCTAAATTCTCAAATTAACGAAGGCCCTAGGTCACTACAGAATTCTTGATTTTTCACTAATTTTAGGTATTTAATTTAGCTTATAATCCATGCATGAAGCTAATTTTTGAGTAGAGTTTACTTACCTTAGAAGACCAGGTCGTTAGCCCTTCAACACTGGAGGAAATTTCCCAAGGAAGAAGAAGAAAGTGAGGAAAATGTGTTTAAAACCCGTGTATAAAAACACACTATCTGGACAGTGTTTTCTCACCTGCAACTCGAGGACCGCACCTACGAAAATGGACTGGGGAGCCTGGGCCCGCACCTGCGGAGTGGAGACCGCACCTGCGGCTCCGCTCTTGCGATAATTGTCCAGGCCACTGGGGGATCGCACCTGCGATGCTGGGGACCGCAGGATCAGTACCACACCTGCGACTAGGCAACCGCACCTGCGGTCACACCAGAACAAGTGCACCAGCAGCTATGTTTTGCTGGTTTTTAGCCCCGTTAGGTGCCCGAGAGGCATCTGGGCCCACCCGACCCTAGTCCAAATATACCAACGAGTCCCAAATCATATTACAGACTCGCTTGAGCCTTTGGAACACCCAAAACAACGCTAAAACTCAAAATCACACCTCCAAACCCCAAGAACCAAACTTAAGAACTTTAAGTTTTCTAGACTTCGCTAACGACGTGCCGAACCGACCTATACAACTCGGAATGACACCAAATTCTGCAGGCAAATCATAATTAACATAATGGAACTATTCCCGGTGTCAGAATTCTGTTCGGACCTCAATAACACAAAAACACATCCCAAACTAAAATATGAACTTAAGGAACTTCTTATTTCAATATTGGGCGCCGAAATGCCCCCGGGTCATCAGAAACCCATTCCGAACATACGCCCAGTTCTGAAATCATCACACGAATCTACCAGAATCAACGAAACTCGATTCCGAGGTCATTTACCCAAAATGTTGACCGAAGTCAAACTTGGCCTTAAAGGCTAACCTTAAGGAAGAAATTGTTCCTATTGCACTCTAAACACCTCAGAATCCCGGACCACCAGTCTCCGCAAGTCATAAATCATAAAATGCCGCTATGGGAAGTTTCATTTAGGAGAACGGGGTCCGATAACGCAAAATGATCGGTCGGGTCGTTACATTCTCCACCTCTTAAACAAACGTTCATCCTCGAACGTGTCTAGAATTGTCACGACCCCAAATCCTAACCGGCCGTGATGGCGCCTATCGTGGAACTAGGCTAGCCGACTACTGCGTGTTCACATTTCCTTTTGAAAATCCCATTTAAGTTTCAAGCAATTCATAACAATATAGAGAAAGTTCTTAATATAATAGGCAAATTTTATATACAGTACTGCCATCCCCAAAACCCGGAGCCAACATGTCATGAGCATATAGTGAAATAAGCCAAAATAAAGTATTATGATACAAAACTCCGAATAAAAGCTAAATACAATAGGAAGGGAAAGTAGAGATATTGCAAACGCTGAACAACTACCTCTATATCCCCACGATACGGCTCTGCTGCGATATATATATATATATAAAAGCTAACGCTCGATATCTGCTCCTGAATCTGCACACAAAGGTGCAGGGAGTATTGGCCAACTCAGTAGTAACGGAAATAAATCAAGTCTAAGTAGCAAGGAATCACATAAAAATCAATGTCATCAAGTCACAATATTCACAACCTTACTTTCCAATAGTATACATAGATATACGAAATCGTTATGCCTTAGAAATTATCTTCACAAAAGTCCTTAAAACAATGCACATTTTTAACAACTTTAAAATAAGGATTTGGTATGCAAATGAATGTAGTAAAATCATAAGTAGACCGTCGGGCAAAAACATGTTTCATAATCAGCCCCTCGGGCATGCCTCACAATCCCTCAGCACCTCACAATCACTCAGCACCTCACAGCCACTCATGCCTCCCAATCACTCAATCACTCGCACTCGGTGCGCTCACTGGGGGTGTGTACAGACTCCGGAGGGGCTCCTTCAGCCCAAGCGCTAATATCACTCAGCACCTCACCATCACTCTTGGCCCTCGGCCACACTCGGTGGAACCACTCGAAAAGCCCCTCGGGCGAAGTAATAGAACGGGGTACTCGACCCGAAAATATCATTTTAATGCTCATGTAGTGTAAATCAGGCTGAGTTTCAAATAAAACAGTATGCACAATGATGCTGAGTAAAATCATCAATAGGTACTGAGGAAAACAACAACAAAACGCCCTCAAAGGGGTCTAAACAGATCGGCACGAGGCCCCAAACACGGCTTACAACCCAAATATTTCCCAAATCTTTGGAACATAATTTAAAATAAGATTTTGAGTAAATATGCAACTCATTAGCTGCCGCGGAGAGGACCTAGTCCAATTCAAAAATTAGTACGCACCACATATTCGTCATCCAACATGTGTGCCATTCCAAATTCGGTGAGAAAATAATGCAGTCCGGGGTTCCATACCCACAAGACAAGATTTATAACCATTACTTACCTCTACCGGGACACAACACTAGTCCGCAATGCTCTTGCCACTCAAATTGTCTCCCGATTGCTCCGAATCTAGCCAAAACCAGTTTAACATCATCAATATATATCAAAGGAACTCAACCCAATCGAAAATTATCAAATTACACAAAAATCTCGAAATTCGGCCAAACCCGATCCATGAGCCCACGTCTCAGAATTCGATAATTTTTACATCCTTAAAATCCTCGTCCTCCCACGATTCTATGCATACAAAGAACACTAAAATCGGACCACAATTGCCCACTCAAATCCTCAAAAGAAAAATAAATTTTCCATGCACCCTTCTTCCCCAACTTTGGTTCAATTCCAGAAATTTTATGGTTTAATCACTTAGGAATTCACATAAAAATGAGTTATGAAGTTAAGAACCTTACCTCCAAGTGACTCCCTTCAATTCCCTCTTTAATCCTCTCAAAGGTGCTCTCAACTCGCCAACAATGGAGAAATATATGAGCCACTTTCGCACAACACGCCTTTTAAACATTCTGCCCAGCTAAAATATTTTCTTCACTGCGATCGCAAACACTGGCACACGATCGCGAAGAACAAATCTGCTGCCCCATCAAATTACCCTACACAATCGCAGACATCCACACGCGATCGCGATTCATCAGAACATAAACCCACACAATCACAAACCACTCTTCGCGATCGCACTGACCAACCACCTCATACTCACGCGATCGCGACCTCCACCACGCGATCACGTATAACAAAAATCCTGCCTCACTATTTTACCCTACGCGATCGCAAACATCCTCACGCGGTCACGTAGAAGGAAAACAGAACCTCACACCAGCAGAAATCTGCCCAGATTTCAAGCCAAAAGTTGGTCCGTTAACCACCTGAAACACACCCGAGGCCCTCGGGACCTCAACCAAACATACCAACATATACCATAACATCATTCAAATTTAGTCGAGCCTTCAAAACACCAAAAACAACGCAACAACACCAAAATCGCATCAAATTCAAGCCTATGAACTTTGAAAGTTCCAATTTTCACCAACTACGCCGAAACTAACCAAAACACCTCCGATTAACCTGAAATCTTACAGACATATCCAAAATGACATTACAAAACAGTTCCAACTTATGGAATTCCATTCCGACCTCGATAGCTTATTTTCCACTGCCGACCGGAAATCGCCAAAAACTAACTTTTGCCAATTCAAGACTAATTCTACTCCGGACATCACAAAAATATTCCGAACACACTCCCAAGTCCCAAATCACCTAACGAAGCTATTCGAGCCATAAAATCCGCATTCTGAGGTCCTTTATCAATAAGTGAACTCTCAGTTGACTTTCTCAACTATTAGACTACTTTAAAAGGCTAAATGCCTAAACTCTCACCATAACCATTCTGGACCCAAACCAACTGATCCAACCCATCAAAAACATGATAGCGATATATAACAAATGCAGAAATAGGGGAAACGGGGTAAATCTCACAGAACGACCAGTCGGGTCGTTACATCCTCCCCCTCTTAAACAAACGTTCATCCTCGAACGGGTCTAGAAACATACCTGGAGCCTCGAGTAAGTGAGGATATCTGTCCCGCATCTCCCGCTCGGTCTCCCAGGTGGCATCCTCCACCGGCTGCCCTCTCCACTGAACCTTCACTGAAGCTATACACTTAGACCTCAACTTCCTGAGATGATGACCCAAAATAGCCACTAGCTCTACCTCATATGACATATCACCCACGAGCTGAACCGTGCTGAAGTCCAAAACATGGGAAGGGTCACCAACATACTTCCGGAGCATCGAAACATGGAATACTGGATGAATACTCGATAAACTGGGAGGCATAGGAAGCCTATAGGCCACCTCCCCAACCCTATGAAGTACCTCAAATGGTCCAATGAACCTGGGACTCAACTTTCCTCTCTTCCCGAATCCCATAACACCCTTCATGGGTGATACCTTCAGCAACACCTTATCCCCAACCATGAAAGACACATCTCGGACTTTCCGGTCCGCATAACTCTTCTGCCTAGACCGCGCCGTGCGAAGCCGCTCCTGAATCAACTTTGCCTTACTCAAAGCATCCTGAACCAAGTCTGTGCCCAATAGCCTAGCCTCGCCCGGCTCAAACCAACCAACCAAAGATCTACACCTCCTACCATACAAGGCTTCATATGGAGCCATCTGAATACTCGACTGATAGCTGTTATTATATGCAAACTCCGCTAGTGGCAGAAACTGATCCCATGAACCACCAAAGTCAATCACACAAGCACACAACATATCCTCCAAAATCTGAATGGTACGCTCCGACTGCCCGTCGATCTGAGGATGAAACGTTGTGCTCAACTCAACCTGAGTACCCAACTCTCTCTGCACGGCTCTCCAAAACTGGGACGTGAACTGAGTGCCTCTGTC
>ML372430.1:46776-91701 GCA_005239525.1 Nicotiana knightiana
CCACTACATTGGCCTTCCCCGGATGATATAAGATAGTGAGGTCATAATCATTGAGAAGCTCTAACCATCTCCTCTGATGCAAATTCAAGTCCTTCCGCCTCAGCAGATACTGCAAACTGCGATGATCAGTGAAAATCTCACACTGCACTCCATACAGATAATGCCGCCAAATCTTCAAGGCATGAACAATGGCAGCTAACTCAAGATCGTGCACTGGATAATTCTTCTCGTGCACCTTCAANAAGAACCCGAAGCAATAGGCAAACCTAGTACTGGAGCTCAATGCTGATTTGAGCTTCTGAAAGCTCTCCTCACACTCATCAAACCATCTGAATAGAGCACCCTACTGGGTCAATCTGGTCAAAGGCGAAGCTATCGAAGAGAATCCCTCCACAAAGCGACGGTAATATCCCGCCAAACCAAGGAAACTCCTAATCTCTGTAGCTGAGGACAGTCTGGGACAACTCTGCACCGCCTCTATCTTCTTTGGATCAACCTGAATCCCCTCACTGGACACCACATGCCCCAAGAAAGCTACCGATCCCAGCCAAAACTTACACTTGGAGAATTTCTCATAAAGCTTCTCCTCCCTCAATCTCTGTAACACAACTCTCAAATGCTGAGGATGCTCTTCCTAGCTACGAGAATAAACTAGGATGTCATCAATGAACACAATGACAAAGGAATCAAGATAAGGTTGAAACACACTGTTCATCAATTGCATGAATTCAGCTGGGGCATTGGTCAGCCCAAACGACATAACCAAGAACTCATAATGACCATACCTGGTCCTGAAAGCAGTCTTCGGGATATCAGAATCCCGAATCCTCAACTGATGGTACCCAGATCTCNAACCTATCCTTCTTCTTAACGAACAACACTGGTGCACCCCAAGGTGACACACTAGACCGAATGAACCCTTTATCCAGGAGCTCCTGAAGATGCTCCTTCAATTCTATTAGCTCCGCTGGCGCCATACGATATGGTGGAATAGAAATAGGCTGAGTGTCTGGCACCAGTTCAATTCCAAAATCAATATCCCTGTCAGGTGGCATGTCTGTCAGGTATGCAGCAAACACATCCGGAAAATCACGGACCACAGGAGCTGAGTCAATAGCGAGAGTCTCACCACCGACATCCCTCACAAAGGCCAAATAAGATAAACACCCCTTTTTAACTATGCATCGAGCCTTCAGGTAAGAAATCACCCTGCTAGGCATATACTTAGAAGAACCTCTCCACTCAACCCTCGGACACCCTGGCATAACTAAGGTCAAGGTCTTAGCGTGAAAATCAAGAACAAAATGGCACGGAGATAACCAATCCATGCCCAATATCACGTCAAAATCGACCATGCTTAGTAACATTTGGTCCACTCGGGTCTCCAAACCCCCAATAGATATCATGCATGACCAATACACGCGGTCCACAGTAATAGTATCGCCCACCAGAGTCGACACATGAACAGAGGTGACCAGAGACTCACGTGGCACATCCAGAAAACTGGTAAAATATGAAAAAAAACATAGGAATATGTGGAACCAGGGTCAAATAAAGCCAAGACATCACGACAACAGACTGAAACAATACCTGCAATCACGGCATCTGAGGTCATAACATCCGGCCTGGCTGGAAATGCATACATACGAGCCTGACCTCCCCCTGCTCGAACTCCCCCTCTAGGGCGGCCTCTGGCTGACTGACCACCACCCCTGACTGCCTGGGCGGGTGGTGAAGTGACTGGAGCTGAAGTCGAGGGTTGGCCCCTCTGCTGAGAAGATCCACCGGAACGGCGGGGACACTGCCTCCACCCGTGCCCGAACTCTCCGCACTCAAAACAACCACCTGGAGCTGGAGGCGGGGACTGATAGAAACCCTTAGCACCTGCACGGCCACTGGAAGACTCCTGAATAGATGAACCCTGAACTGGAGGTGCTCGAGCTGCACTCTAATCTGGGAGGGCACCAAATGAAGTACGGCCTGACTGAGAACTACGGGGACCCTACCCCGAAAATGCACCACTATAAGCTAGGCGGCCTGACTGAGGAGGCCTGAATGGACGGCCCCTACCCTGCTGAAACTGTCCCCTGAAGGGAGCACCACTGGAACTGCCCAAACCACGAGGCCTCTTGGCCTCCCTCTCCTGGCGGCGAACAGACTCAGTATCTCGAGCTATGTCAACAACCTGCTCGAATGAAGCACCCGATACTCTCTCCCGAGTCATAAATAACCGAAGCTGATAAGAAAGACCATCTACAAACCTCCTCACCCTCTCCATATCAGTAGGGATAATATCAAAAGCATGCCTAGCCAACTCGGAAAATCTCATCTCGTACTGAGTGACTGATAACTCTACCTGGCGCAGCTGCTCAAACTGCCTACGATGCTCCTCTCTGTGTGACTGAGGAACATACTTCTCCAAAAAGATCGTGGAGAACTGTTTCCAGGTAAGAGGTGCTGAACCAACTGGTCTAGGCCTATCAAAAGACTCCCACCAAGTAAAGGCAGCACCCGCAAACTGAAAAATAACAAACGAGACCCCATTGGTCTCCAGAATACCCGCGGTGTGCAGTATCCTCTGGCACCTATCTAAAAATACTTGGGCATCCTCACCATTTGTACCCCTGAAAGTCGGAGGCTAAAGTCTGATGTACCTCTCCAACCTGCGCTGCTCGTCCTCAGGCATAGCAGGGACCACATAATCTTGAACCGGAGCAACTGGTTGAGCTGGGGCTGCTCCCGGTGCCTGAATACCCTATGTAGCCTGCTCAGGTGCCCGGGCAGCTGGAGTCTGATTGCTTCCCCTGGCCTAAGCTGTGGTGGCAGAAGAAGACATGGCAACGACCTGAGCCAAACTGGTGCATACTGACAATATCTGAGACAAGGCCTTCTAAAGACCCGGAATAACCATAGGCACTACTGGTGCATGAGCCTGTCCCACTGGGACACCATCGGCGGGAACCTGATCATGATCAATAGAGGGATCTTGAGGTATTGTCCTGGCTGCTGCGCGAGCTGGCCCCTACCTCTACCACGGCCTCGACCGCTTGCTGGTCTAGCCGGTGACCGGTCACTCTGATCGGTATGGCGTGTCCTCACCATCTGTGAGAGAATGAAACAACGTAAGTTCAGATTTCAAGAATCAATAGGTCAACACGAAAGAGTTCAAGAAAGATTGAATGTTTCCTAAAAGTTCGGCAGCCTCTCGAAGATAAGTACAGACGTCTCCATACCGTTCCGCAAGACTCTACTAAACCTGCTCATCACCGTTGAGTCCTATGTAACCTAGGGCTCTGATACCAAACTGTCACGGCCCCAAATCCTAGCCGGTCATGATGGCGCCTATCGTGGAGCTAGGCTAGCCGACTACCACTCACATTTCCTTTTGAAAATCCCATTTAAGTTTCAAGAAATTCATAACAATATACAGAAAGTTCTTAATATAATAGGCAAATTTTATATACAGTACTGCCATCCCTAAAATCCGGAGCCAATATGTCATGAGCATCTAATGAAATAAGCCAAAATAAAGTATTATGATACAAAACTCCGAATCAAAGCTAAATACAACAGGAAGGGAAAGCAGAGATGCTGTGAACGCTGAACAACTACCTCTATATCCCCACGATACGGCTCCGCTGCGATATATATATAAAAGCTAACACTCGATATCTGCTCCTGAATCTGCACACAGAGGTGCAGGGAGTAATGTGAGTACGCCAACTCAGTAGTAACGGAAATAAATCAAGTCTAAGTAGCAAGGAATCACATAAAAATCAATGTCATCAAGTCACAATATTCACAGCCTTACTTTCCAATAGTATACATAGATATACGAAATCGTCATGCCTTAGAAATCATCTTCACAAAAGTCCTTAAAACAATGCACATTTTTAACAACTTTAAAATAAGGATTTGGTATGCAAATGAATGTAGTAAAATCATAAATAGACCCTCGGGAAAAAAACATGTTTCATAATCAGCCCCTCGGGCATGCCTCACAATCCCTCAGCACCTCACAATCACTCAGCACCTCACCATCACTCTTGGCCCTCGGCCACACTCGGTAGAACCACTCGAAAAGCCCTCCGGGCGAAGTAATAGGGGGGGAACTCGACCCGAAAACATCATTTTAATGCTCATATAGTGTAAATCAGGCTGAGTTTCAAATAAAACAGTATGCACAATGATGCTGAGTAAAATCATCAACAGGTAGTGAGGAAAACAACAGTAAAACGCCCTCAAAGGGGTCTAAACAGATCATCACGAGGCCCCAAACACGGCTTATAGCCCAAATATTTCCCAAATCTTTATAAGATAATTTAACATAAGATTTTGAGTAAATATGCAACTCATTAGTTGCCGCGGAGAGGACCTAGTCTAATCCAAAATTTAGTACGCGCCACATATTCGTCATCCGACATGTGCGCCATTCCAAATTCAGTGAGAAAATAATGCAGTCCGGGGTTCCATACCCTCAGGACAAGATTTATAACCATTACTTACCTCTACCGGGTCACAACACTAGTCCGCACATGCTCTTGCCACTCAAATTGGATCCTAATTGCTCCGAATCTAGCCATAACCAGTTTAACATCATCAATATGTATCAAAGGAACTCAACCCAATCGAAAATTATCAAATTACACAAGAATCTCGAAATTCGGCCAAACCCGAGCCCTGGGCCCACGTCTCGGAATTCGATAATTTTTACATCCTTAGAGTCCTCGTCCTCCCACGATTCTATGCATACCAAGAACACTAATATCGGACCACAATTGCCCACTCAAATCCTCAAAAGAAAAATAAATTTTCCATGCACCCTTCTTCCCCAACTTTGGTTCAATTCCAGAAATTTCATGGTTTAATCACTTAGGAATTGACATAAAAACGAGTTATGAAGTTAAGAACCTTACCTCCAAGTGAATCCCTTCAATTCCCTCTTCAATCCTCTCAAAGGTGCTCTCAACTCGCCAACAATGGAGAAAAATATGAGCCACTTTCGCACAACAGGCCTCTTAAACATTCTGCACAGCTGAAAATGTGATCGCAAACACTGGCACGCGATCGCGAAGAACAAATATGTTGCCCCATCAAATTACCCTACGCGATCGCAGACATCCACACGCGATCGTGATTCATCAGAACATAAACCACGCGATCGCAAACCACTCTGCGCGATCGTACTAACCAACCACCTCATACTCACGCGATCACGACCTCCACCACGCGATCGCGTATAGCAAAAATCCTGCCTCACTATTTTACCCTACGCGATCGCAAACATCCTCACGCGATCGCGTAGAAGGAAATCAGAACCTCACACCAATAGAAAGCTGCCCAGATTTCAAGCCAAAAGTTGGTCCGTTAATCACCCGAAACACACCCTAGGCCCTCGGGACCTCAACCAAACATACCAACATATCCCATAACATCATTCAAACTTACTCGAGCCTTCGAAAGACCAAAAACAACGCAACAACACCAAAATCACATCAAATTCAAGCCTATGAAATTTGAAACTTCTAATTTTCGCCAACTACGGCGAAACCAACCAAAACACCTCCGATTAACCAGAATCTCCCATGTCTTATTCTTCTCAAGTGCACTCATCTCCTCCATCATCGCCCTCTTCCAGTGAGGGGCACACAAGGCTTCCCTTGTAGTCTTTGGTATGGATACCGAATTAGAAGTGGATATAAAGGCCTTGTAGAGCTGGGTAAGCCAAGGGGTGACTTTGAACTGTTAAGAGGTGCCTAGCGCTTTCATCAATATGTGAAGATACTAGAGTGGTTTGGCACTCCTGGTCAGCTTTCATTCGTTCGGGCTTTCTTTCTTCTGCCTTTACACGAGCCAATTATGCGTTACTACTTTGACTAGCGCCCGAAAAAGGAATGATTTTTTCCCAAAGCCGACTTCCTTTATCGAGCGGCTCTCTCTGTTGACGATAAAAGCGATGGTCCGGGCTGTCTGAAATAAGCGACAATGAATTTTGTAGACATATCCAAAATGACATTACGAAACCGTTGCAACTTCCGGAATTCCATTCCGACCTCGATAGCCTATTTTCCACTGCCGACCGGAAATCGCCAAAAACTAACTTTCGCCAATTCAAGCCTAATTCTACTCCAGACATCACAAAAATATTCCGAGCACACTCCCAAGTCCCAAATCACCTAACGAAGGTATTCGAGCCATAAAATCCGCATTCCGATGTCGTTTATCAATAAGTCAACTCTCAGTTGGCTTTCTCAACTATTATGCTACTTTAAAAGGCTAAATGCCTAAACTCTCACCATAACCATTCCGGACCCAAACCAACTGATCCAACACATAAAAAACAGGATAGCGATATATAACAAATGCAGAAATAGGGGAAACGGGGTAAATCTCACGGAACGACCGGTCGGGTCATTACAAAAATCATACTTGAAGTGCTGAATAAGTGTGGATAGCTGCTTCGCATGTCCTCCTCAGACTCCCAGGTCGCCTCCTCAATTGGCTGGCCCTTCCACTGGACCTTCACGGCAGAAACTCTCTTGGACCTTAACTGGCGGTCCTGCCTATCAATAATAGCAACTGGCTCCTCCTCATAGCCCAACCTCTCATCCAACTGAATAGTGCTGAAATCAACCATGTGAGAGAAGTCGGTGTGGTACCTCCGGAGCATGGATACATGAAAAACTGGATGAACTCCTGATAAATCGGGAGGCAAGGCCAGCTCATAAGCAACCTCCCCAACTCGCCTCAACACCTCGAATGGACCTATAAACCTCGGGCTCAGATTTCCCTTCTTCCCAAACCTCATAATACCCTTCATAGGCAAGACTTTCAATAGGACCCTAACTCCCTCCATAAATGATACATCACACACCCTCTGATCTGCATAACTCTTCTATCTGGACTGTGCTGTACGGAGCCTCTCTTGAATCAACTTCACTTTCTCCAAGGCATCCCTCACAAATCAATCACACATGCCCTGATCATGTCCTCCAATATCTGAAATGTACGCTCCGACTGACCATCGGTCTGAGGGTGAAATTTTGTGCTGAGGTCTATCTGGGTACCCATCTCACTATGCAATGCTCTCGAGAAGTGCGAGGTAAACTGAGGACCTCGATCTGATATGATGGACACCGGCACACCATGCAACCAGACTATCTCCCGAATGTAGATCTGGGCCAACCTCTCAGATGTATGAGTAGTAGCCACTGGAATGAAATGCGCCGATTTGGTCAATCTATCCACAATGACCCAAACCGCGTCAACCTTCCGCAAAGTCCAAGGCAACCCAACCACGAAGTCCATGGTGATGCGCTCCCATTTCCACTCAGGAATGGGCATCTGCTGAAGTAGGCCTCCTGGCCTCTGGTGTTGATACTTCACCTACTGGCAATTAAGACACCTAGCCACATACCCCACAATGTCCTTCTTCATCCGCCTCCACCAGAAATGCTGCTTCAAGTCACGATACATCTTCGTAGCACCAGGATGAATAAAATACTGAGAACTGTGTGCCTCCTCTAGAATCCTCTCACTCAGGCCATCAACATTAGGAACACATAAGCGGCCCTGAAGTCTCAGAACACCATCCTCGCCAATAGTAACCTCCTTGGCCCTACCCTGAACCACTGTCTCCCGAAGCTCTGCTAAGCACGGATCATAGAATTGCCGGGCCTTAATCTCTCCCAACAATGAAGACTGAGCGACCATATGTGCCAAAACTCGACGAGGCTCTGAAAGATCTAATCTCACCAGGCGATTGGCCAAGGACTGAATGTTCAAGGCTAGAGGTCTCTCCTCCGCTGCAATATAAGCCAAGCTACCCATACTCTCAGCCTTCCTGCTCAAAGCATCTGCCACCATATTAGCCTTGCCCGGGTGATAAATCATGGTGATATCATAATCCTTCAACAAATCAAGCCATCTGCGCTTAAGATCCTTCTTCTTGAACAAGTGCTGTAAGCTATGGTGGACTGTATAAACCTCACAGGACACTCCATGCAATTAGTGCCTCCAAATCTTAAAAGCATGAACAATCGCCGCCAACTCCAAATAGTGCACAGGGTAATTCTTCTCATGAACCTTCAGCTGGCGCGAAGCATAAGCAATAACTCTCCCCTCCTGCATCAATACACACCCCAAGCCAACGCGTGAGGCGTCGTAATATACTGTATACATCCCAGAACCGGAAGGCAATACTAGAACGGGTGTTGAGGTCAATGCTGACTTAAGCTTCTGAAAGCTCACCTCACACTCGTCGGACCATCAATGGAGCTGCAATAGAAGAGAACCCCTCCACAAATCGGTGATAATAGCCCGCTAGGCCCAAAAAGCTCCTGATCTCTGTAGCTGAAGTAGGATGCGACCAACTCTGAACTGCCTCGATCTTATGAGGATCAACCTTGATTCCCTCTCTAGATACCACATGCCCCAAAAATGCCATGGAATCCAATCAGAACTCACACTTGGAGAACTTAGCATATAGCTTCTGTTCTCGCAAAGTCTGGAGCACAACTCTCAAATGCTGCTCATGCTCCCCAGGCTACGGGAGTAAATCAAAATGTCATCAATGAAGACAATGACAAATGAATCAATATACGGCATGAACACCCCATCAAGTCCATGAATGCTGTTGGGGCATTAGTCAAGCCAAAAGACATCACCAGGAACTCATAATGGCCATATCTCGTACGAAAAGAAGTCTTCGGAACATCTGAAGCCCGAATCCTCAACTGATGATACCCTGATCTCAAATCAATCTTAGAAAACACACGAGCACCCTGCAACTGGTCAAACAAATCATCGATGCGCGACAAGGGATACTTGTTCTTAATGGTAACCTTGTTCAACTGGAGGTAATCAATACACATCTCAATAGACCCATCCTTCTTCTTCACAAACAGAACTGGAGCACCCCACGGCGATACACTCGGTCTGATGAACCCCTTAGCTAACAACTCCTCAAGCTGCTCCTTCAACTACTTCAACTCTTTCGGAGCCATACGGTACGGAGGAATGGATATAGGCTGGGTGTCTGGAGCCAAATCAATGCAGAAATCAATATCCCGATCCGGAGGCATGCCTGGAAGATCCGAAGGAAATACATCAGCAAACTCTCGAACAACTGGCACAGAATCAATCGTTGGAGACTCGGCGGTGGTGTCCCGCACATAAGCAAAATAGTCCAGGCAACCCTTCTCGACCATATGTCGAGCTTTCAAGAATGAAATAACCCGGCTGACTGCACTAACTGAGGAACCTTTCCACTCTAGCCTAGGCGACTCTGGCATGGATAAAGTAACTGTCTTGGCATGGAAATCTAGCACGACATGTTAAGGAGATAGCCAATCCATGCCTAAAATGATCTCGAAATCAACCATGTCGAGCAATAAGAGATCCGCTCGAGTCTCGAATCCACAGAATGTGACCATACAGGACCGACAAACCTGGTCTACTACAACAAAATCATCCACAGGAGTGGACACACATATAGATGAACCTAATTACTCACGAGGGACATCCATGAAATGAGCAAATAAGACCAAAACATAGGAATAAGTTGATCCTGAATCAAATAACACTGATGCCTCTCTACCACATACTGTAATAATACCTGTGATCACGGCGTCTGAGGCCACTGCACCTGATCTGGCCGGAAAAGCATAGAATCTAGCTGGAGCACCGGAGGACTGAGCCCCGCCAGAATGAACAGGAGCTGGCTGACCTCCCCCTGACTGGCCTCCACCTCTAGGACGACCCCTGCTGACCTGTCCCCCCCTCTAAGTGGCCGAACTGCTGGTGCTGGACTCATAGGCTGGTAACCCTGCTGTACTGCCTTGCCCCGAAACCCGGGACAAGTCCTTCTGATATGGCCGAGATCCTCGCACTCGTAACATCTCACTGGAGGCACAACCTGCTGCCCTGAAGTAGAACCCTGGATAACTGGGGGACGGTGAGAACCCTCTGGTATATCACTGAAGTAAGGCCTCACTAGAGCACCACGAGGAGGTGGTGGTGGTGGTGCTGAATATGGGGGTCTGCTGGGCTGACCCCTACCAAACTGACCCTTGCCCTTAGGTGGGGCACCTCTGAAATCCCTTGAATGTCTGGCTCTCTTATCCGGCTGTACCTGCTCCCTGACCCTCGATCGATAACCCTCGATCCTACGAGCAATCTCCACTACTAGCTGATAAGGAGTCCCCATATCCACCTCTCGGGCCATGCTGGTCCTAATGCCTGGATGCAGCCTGGCTAAAAATCTCCGCACTCTCTCAGCATCGGAAGGTAGTATCATGAGTGCATGGCGAGATAACTCTGAAAATATGGCCTCATAGTCTATCACTGAAATCTGCCCCTGCTCCAGCTGCTCAAAATGATACCGCAGCTCTTCCCTCTCAGAGGGTGGAATATATCTGTCTAGGAACATCTGAGTGAACTGCTCCCAAGTAATAGGAGGAGAACCTGCTGGCCTGCTGAGAATATAAGACTACCACCATCTGCGAGCTCTGCCCTCTAACTGGAAGGTAGCGAACTCCACTCCATGGGACTCCAATATCCTCATGTTGTGTAGTCGGTCCCTACACCTGTCAATGAAATCCTGGTCATCCTCGCCTCGCTCACCCCCGAATACCGGAGGATGCAATCGAGTCCATCTGTCCAATAACTTCTGCGGATCACCGTCCGTAGCTGGTCTGGGCTCAGGTGCTGCTGCTACGGGCTGAACCCCACATGTGGGCAGTGTACCGGGGGTATGATGAAGTGCGGCTGTCTGGCCTGCGGCCTGGGCAGTAGGGGTCTAGGCTCCCCCTCCTGCCTGAGATGTGGCAGGATTCGCTGGAAATAAACCAGCCTGGGACATAGTATCCATAAATCTCAACATACGGCCCATGACCTCCTGGAAGCCTGGCGCCGTCATGAATTCCATTGGAGCAGGACTCGCTGGGGGCACCTCCCCCTGCTCCTCTATAGTAGGATCCGCTGGTGGTGCAACTGGAACAGCTCTGGGACGCCCCTGTCCCCTACCTCGGACCGGTGCCCTTCCCCGGCCTCTACTATATGTACGCGTCCTCACCATCTATGAGAGAATAGAAGAATGAGATTTAGTATACCATCAATTGCACGATAGATCATGAATACAGAGAGGTTTCCTAACACCCTATAGCCTCCCAAAGATAAATACAGACGTCTCCGTATCAATCCGCGAGACTCTATTAGGTTTGCCCATGGCTTGTGAGACCTACGTGAACCTATTGCTCTGATACCATGTTTTCACGACCCAAAATCCGACACAGGTCATGATGGCGCCCAACACCGGGGTTAGGCAAGCCAATAGTTGTTTACTAGTGAGGTTACCCTTATTTGACATACCAACCCCACACTTACCAAGTTTTTAAACTTTTATCATTTAATTAAGAGCGGAAACATTAACCAATTTAAATAAATACAACCGAAATGATCGTGATCCAATATATATAGTCCCAAATAAGAGTCTACTATTTGCATGCCAGAAACTAGTGTCACAAGTCAATAGGCAATCTAGCAGAATATACAAAAGATGATACAAGATGTACTACTGTTTGAAAGGATGTAGACAAAAACAAACAAAATATAACTCCATAGCCCAGCTGAGGATCGCCAAGGAAGGAAGCTCACCATGGAGTCAGGTTTAGAAGATATATATCAAGCTCCGGTTGGATAACCAGATACACTAGCCTCAAAACCTGTACAATTAAGTACAGAAGCGTAGTATGAGTACATAAACATATATGAACCCAGTGAGTATCCCGCCTAACCTGGAAAAAGTAGTGACGAGAGGTCGACGTGATACTTACTAGGGTCAGACAATGTGGAATGAGTACAGGCTAACCAGTAGTAGCATTAAAGAAAAGTAATAAGGAAATGAGCATCAAATAACAATCACTATCACCCTTGCGCCATCTTTTTCCATGGCATACTAGTTATTTATCCTTCTTTCTTTTCATGAAAACAACAGTTAAAATTACAAGGCTCCTCACAAATTACCAAAACACATAACAGGCTGTAAACGTACGGTCATTACGACGTGAAAAGTAAATGTGCATTATCGAGGGTCGAACGACCCGAACCACAGATGCATCTATCTACCCCGCTCGCGGATCGAACATGCGACACAGTTAATATAATACCAAATCCAACCCTGCTCGCGAATCGAACCTGTGACTCGGGTTAATGTAATATTAGGGATACCCCGCTCGCGAATCATCCATGCGACTCGGGTTCCCATATAAATTCCAATTCATGATTAGCAGGAGATTTCTAGATAATTTAGTAGGGGACATACTAACAATGTGAGAATTTTAGAGATATTAACTTCAATCATAACCCCTTAGGCCTTCACATGTGATATTCAAGGACATTAGGCTACTTAATCCATATACAAGATCACAGATTCAACACATAAAGCATGCTTGTGAGTCCTAAACTACCCGACAAAGCATAATAGTAGCTGCGCATGGACTCTCGTCACTTTGTGCGTACGCAGACCCCGCAAATAAGGACAATACCCACAATTTATAATTACCTATGGGGGAAATTCCCTTTTACAAGGTTAGAAAGGAGACTCAGCTCGTGCCGAATTCACTTCCCGGACCAAGAATGCGCCCGAAACTACGAACTCTATACCCGAGGACTCGAAACTAGCCAAAAGTTATACAAATTCATTAATTTATGCTCAAAGTATGGAAATTCTCCTTCTAATTTAGTAAATTCACCATTCTTGAAGAAATTCTAAAATTCGACCCCGGGCCCACATGCTCGAATTTCCATAATTCTTGAAGGAAACACTCACCCATAGCCTAAGTATTACAAATATACGATTTCCACTTGATTTCATAGCTAAATGGCAGGTAAATTCTCAAATTAACGAAGGCCCTAGGTCACTACCCAATTCTTGATTTTCCACTAATTTTAGGTATCTAATTTAGCTTATAATCCATGCATGAAGCAAATTTTTTAGTAGAGTTTACTTACCTTAGAAGACCAGGTCGTTATCCCTTCAACAATGGAGGTAATCGCCCAAGGAAGAAGAAGAAAGTGAGGAAAATGTGTTTAAAACCCGTGTATAAAAGCACACTGTCTGGACAGTGTTTTCGCACCTGCGGCTCGAGGACCGCACCTGCGAGATAAATCTCGCACCTGCGGAAATAGACTGGGGAGCCTGGGCCCGCACCTGCAGAGTGGAAACCGCACTTGCAGAATATTGTCCGCACCTGCAATAATTGGCCAGGCCACTGGGGGATTGCACCTGCGATGCTGGGGACCGCAGGAGCGGTACCACACCTGCGACTGGGCAATCGCACCTGCGGTCACACAAGAACAGGTGCACCATCAGCTATATTTTGCTGGTTTTTAGCCCCGTTAGGTGCCCGGGAGGCACCTGGGCCCACCCGAGCCCTAGTCCAAATATACCAACGAGTCCCAAATCATAATACGGACTCGCTCGAGCCGTTGGAACACCCAAAACAATGCTAAAACTCAAAATCAAACCTCCAAACCCCAAGAACCAAACTTAAGAACTTTAAGTTTTTTAGACTTCGCTAACGACGTGCCGAACCGACCTATACAACTCGAAATGACACCAAATTTTGCAGGCAAGTCATAATTAACATAACAAAACTATTCCCGGTCTAGGAATTTCATTCGGATCTCGATAACACAAAAACACGTCCCAAACCAAAATATGAACTTAAGGAACTTCTTATTTCAATATTGGGGCCCGAAATGCCCCCGGGTCATCAGAAACCCATTCCGAACATACGCCCAGGTCTGAAATCATCACACGAATCTACCGGAACCGATGAAACTCGATTCCGAGGTCGTTTACCTAAAATGTTGACCGAAGTTAAACTTGGCCTTAAAGGTTAACCTTAAGGAACCAATTGTTCCTATTGCACTCTAAACACCTCAGAATCCCAGACCACCAGTCCCCACAAGTCATAAATCATAAAATGCCGCTATGAGAAGTTTCATTTAGGGGAACGGGGTCCGATAACACAAAACAACCGATCGGGTCGTTATAATGAAGTTGATTCAGGAGCGGCTTCGCACGGCGCCTATGCAGAAGAGCTATGCGGATATGAAGGTCCGGGATGTGTCATTTATGGTTGGGGAAAAGTTCTTGCTGAAGGTATCACCCATGAAGGGTGTTATGAGGTTAGGGAAGAGGGGCAAGTTGAGGCCCCGGTTCATCAGGCCTTTTGAGGTGCTTCAGAGGATAGGGGAGGTGGCTTATAAGCTTGCCTTGCCACCCAGTCGGGTGTGCATCCGGTATTTCATGTTTCCATGCTTTAAAAGTATGTTGGCGATCTGTCACATGTTTTGAACTTCAGCACGGTTCAGTTGGAGGGTGATATGACTTATGATGTGGAGCTGGTGGCTATTTTGGATCGGCAGGTCTGAAAGTTGAGGTCAAAGGACATAACTTCGATGAATATGCATTGGAAAGATCATCCCATAAAGGAGGCCACCTGGGAGACGGATCGGGAGATTTGGAGCAGATATCCATACCTATTTGAGACTCCAGGTATGTTTCTAGACTCATTCGAGGACGGATGTTTGTTTAAGAGGGGAAGGATGTAACGATCCGGCCGGCCGTTCCAAGAGTTATAGCCCCGTTTTCCCCATTTCTTATTCTTTATGTATTATTCAACTATATTGTATGGTATCAGGTTGGTTGGTCGGGTCCGGAGTAGTTTTGGAGTGAAATGACATACTTAGTATCTTATTAGGAAGCTTAAGTTGGAAAAGTCAATCGGATGTTGACTTATGTGTGAGTGATCTCGGATTTGGATTTTTATGATTCAGATAGCTCCTTTAAGTGAATTTGGACTTAAGAGCACGTCTAGAATGTAATTTGGAGGTCCGTGGTAGAATTAAGCTTGAATTGGCAAAAGTTAGAAATTTGGCGATTTTGGTCGATAGTGGAAAATTAGATATCGAGGTCGGAATGGAATTCCGGAAGTTGGAGTATGTTCATAGTGTCATTGTGACGTGTGTGAAATTTGAGGTCATTCGGACGAGGTTTGGTAGGTTTCAGCGTCATTTGAGGAATTTGGAAGTTTAGAAGTTCTTAGGCTTGAATCTGAGGGTAATTTTGTGTTTTGGTATTGTTTTTGGTGTTACGAAGGTTCGAC
This sequence comes from Nicotiana knightiana, assembly GCA_005239525.1. Taxonomy (NCBI): domain Eukaryota; kingdom Viridiplantae; phylum Streptophyta; class Magnoliopsida; order Solanales; family Solanaceae; genus Nicotiana; species Nicotiana knightiana. The sequence continues at coordinate 61,950 of ML372430.1, forward strand.
TAAGTTCGTATATTGATATATGAGTTTTTGGTATTATTGGGTGAGGCCCTAAGGGCCTCGGTTGTATTTTCGGTTTATTAACGGGTTTGAATTTAGAGTTGGAAGTTGTTGTTTTCTAGTGTTTTGAACTGCTGGTGTTTTTTCGCACCTGCAGATGGGGAGCCACAGGTGCGAGGTCACAAGCGCGGAGAAAGGGTCGCGGATGCGGAAAATGGCAAGATGGAGATAGAGCGCAGGTGCGCAGGTCATGGCCGCACCTGCGAGCCCGCAGGTGCGATACCTGGGCGTAGGTGTGGAAGCTGGTCGATTAAGTGAATTCCGCAGGTGCAATCGTTTGGGCCGTAGGTGCGAGCTCGCTGGTTTGAGAAGCCTGGACAGAATGTATAAATACCACACTTCGCTAATTTTGGCCCATTCTTCACCATTTTTAATCGGGTTTTGAGCTTTGGGTAGTGATTTTGGAGAGGAATTTGAGGGTTATCTGTGAGGTAAGTCGCTTGAGCCCTAATACTCGTGTTTATGATGATTTTCCATTGTTTAATGATTTAATTAGGGGAATTTGGGGTGAAGTTGAAGGGTTAGGGCTTGAGATTTTTGGAGAGTTTGAGGTGAGGATTTGAGGGGCCAAACGGTGTCAGATTTTGATGAATTTGGTATGGTTAGACTTATGAGGAATGAGCTTTCTAGTTTTGTAATTTTGTCGGGTTTTAAGACGTGTGCCCGGGTGGCCGGGTTTTAGCCAAATTTGGGTTTTGACCTAATTTTGTAGTTTTTCTTTTGGAATTCATTTCCTTAGCATATGTTGATGGTATTGTACTGGTTGTAGATAGATTCGGAGCTTTTAGAGTCCAAGACGAGGGGCGAAAGCATCCCGGAGTAGGATTTCTACGCTGTTAAGGTAAGTAACAGTTTTAAATCTTGTTTTGAGGGTATGAAACCCTGAGATTTGATATCATGTGACTGTTTGAAGGTGACACCCATGCTAGGTGACAGGCGTGTGGGTGTACGCCGTGAGGGATTAAGACTTGGTCCGTCCCGTGAGGCTCTGAAGCCTAATAAACTTTATTTGTGTTTATGTGTTTTCCATGTCTGTTAGAACTTGACTGCTTTCATGTTAGAGATCATGCTTAGGCTTTATCCCTGCTCACAGAAGTTATAATCAGTCATGGTGATTCTTGTACGTGTTTAACTCAGTCTCTATTATCTTCTTGCTGATACACTGTAATACTTTGATTTGGGCTGCTTTCCTTTATTTATTAAGAACTGTGAGGCTAGAGAGGTACATGACTGAGTGAGGTCGAGGGCCGCTTGTGAGGTATTTTACTATAGCCCGTGAGTTGTTCGTGTGGATCCAGATTGATACCATAGCACGTGAGTTGTCTGTGTGGATCCAGATATGATATTGTAGCACATGAGTTGTCTGTGCAACACGTGACTGGTCCGTGCATATCAGCGCTTGCGCTGTAGGAGCCCCTCCAGAGTCTGAACACCCCTAGTGAGGCAGGTACCAATTGAGTGTGTGCATTGAGGGATGAAGGATTGAGTGACAGTGCTTGTGAGGTTTCATATATTCTGTTGTTGTTGTATTTATCTGTTATTTGCCTTGTAGTAGTTGATAATTTATAAAACTGATCTTTTACTCATGTTCATCCTTAATTGTGAAAATTATTAATCAAATTATTCTGCTTATCTCGTCACTACTACTCATTTCCTTAGTTATTACTGTTACTTTCTGAGTCGGTTGTACTCATACTACACCCTGCACTATATGTGCAGATCAAGGTGTGAGTGCGGTGATTGTTGAGTCCAGGCCGGCTTAACTTCGGAGACTGCAAGATAGCTGCCAGCGTCCGTAGGACCTTGTTCTCCTTCTATTCCCTTTTCTGGTTGTATGACAGTTAGACAGTTGATGTAATAGTTTATGGATTTAGACGCTCATGACTTAGTGACACCCCGATATTTGGGGCTCTTTTTTCCGCATTCATGGGAATTTCTAATATTAAGAATCTTTATTGAACTCTTATATCTTAAATATGTAGTATTTTTGGGAAAATAGGATTGCCTAGTATCACGATAGGTGCCATCACGACAAGGTTAGATTTGGGTCGTGACATAAGCTCTAACAAAACTATAATTTTACTCACTAAGTATATAAAGTCACCTTATGGCTTCATTCTCTCAATTCTCTCGACATTTACTCTTTATCTTTATACTTCAATCCTTAGAGTAAGTTTTAAACTTTTCTGAATTTCTCAATAGAGTAAGTTTTAAACTTTTCTGAATTTCTCTTCTTAATTCTTCAGTTAAAATTTTTAGTTTTAAACTTTAAGAATTAATTGTTCCGATTTTAGTTTTTCTATTTGTTTCTTTTGTTGCACTAATTCTTTAGTAGTTACAAGATTAGGATTTTATTATTTTTGTTTGAATTATGCCCACCCACAGTGAAATTATTAGTATGATTAGATTGTTGAATGTCTTATTCTTTACTCCTCCTAACTTATAACTTTAAAAATTGAAATCATTCATTTGGGATTTTCAAATGCAGGGAAAGTTTTCTTTTCTTAAGTTGAAATTTAATCCCTCTTTTCTTAAGAGAAAATATTCATTTCCTTTCTTTTAACATTATGAACACGATTTCTATAATAAAAACTAGAAATTTTTGGATTTTTTTTATTCTTATCGGGTAAACCGATAACCAAATTGATAAGGATCGATAGCCGACTAACCGATACCTGGTAAACCATATTTTATCGGTTCGGTAACCGAACCGACCGATGCCCACCTCTACTTGTAGGAGCTGTTGTTGTTGTGATTTATTGGAGGACTGTTAATCAAGGTATGTAATGGCTATCCCTTTTGACCCCTTTTGGCATGAATTTTCCTTAACGATAATTTTTTTAAAAGAAAAACTTAATGAAACTTCTCGTCGTAAATACTCTACTCATGATATCATCTAGGTTCATATGTTTACCTTTGATGTTGTTCTGTTGGTTGATGTTCCATAGTATATGTAATGACCCAACCGATCATTTTGAGCTTTAGCACTTCATTCGGCGGTTTGAGACCTTGAGAAACTTCATATGATGTATTGTGACTTGCATATATTATTGGTTTTGATGTTAACAAGGTTCGGGATTGATTTGACAAAATGATTCTCAATTTGGGAGCTTTCAGTTGGAAGAGTTGTCTAAGGTCTAACTTTTGAGTAAACGACCTGGGGAATCAGGATTTGATGATTTCAATATGTTTGTATGGTGATTTTGGGCTTGGGAATATGTTCAGATTTGAATTGGGATGTTCCTATAAGGTTTTGGGTCTATGTCGGAAGTTAAAAATTTGAAGAATTAGAGAGTTCACATGTTCGGCCGGTAGTAGACTTTGAGGCTATCGGGGTCGCATTGTTGTTTCAGAATTAGAATAGGTTCGTTTTGTCATTTTGGACTTGTCTGCAAAGTTTGGGTTCATTCTGAATTGATTAGACTTGATTCAGACGCTTGGTTCGAAGATGAAGAGAATGATCTTGGTCTACGATTCTATTAATTGTGGTGTTTTGAGCCTTTGGATAAGTTTGGATAGTATTTTTAGATTTATTAGCATGATTAGATGGGGTCCCGTGGGGCTCAAGTGTGATTCGAGGTGGTCTCGGACTATTTTGGTTGTGTTGCGTTGCTCATGTTTGGTGTTGTTCTGATGTGCTTCGTGTTCGCGATCAGTGTAGCACGATCGCGTACTGGTAATTTGTTCATCACGTTCGTGGAGTATTGTGGATGATGGCTATCTCGTTCGTATAGATAACTTCACATTAGCGAAGTGTTGGAGAAGGCTGGTCAGCAGCCTTTCGCATGTGTGACTGGTAATTTGGGGGTTTTGCCTATACTTTAAGAGAGTGTATTTTGGGAATTTGAGTACCAATTTGGACCCAAGTTTGGAAAATTATTATATATTTGGATTCAGCAGGTTATGGGTCATCAGATTTTGGTATTGGTTTCATGGGCATGTGGGTCTGGGTTAACATTTGTGAATTTCTTCAAAGATCGAAGCTTTATGGATTGGGATCGCTTCCTATGGCATTGTGGACTTCCTTGAATGATGTTTAACTTGAATTTCTGCTATTTTAGGGCTAGATCGAGGTTTACACGATTCGATGTTGAAAACTAGCCCGAATGAGGTGTCTTGCCTAAACTTTGTTTGAGGGCAATTTTCCCATTGGATATGATATTTATTATGTGTTTGGGGTGGCATATATGCGAGGTGACAAGCGTATATGCGTGCACCATGATTATTCATGATCCGAATAGATCTTAGGCTTTATATGCCTTGTATTGCTGTCATGTTTCTTTGATATCATGTTTTCTCCATTTGTATGACTACATGAGTTAATTTTCATGCTAGGAATCATATATAAGTTATTTGCTTATTTGTTTGAGACATGATAAGGCTATTCTTGCTATGTTGAGCTATTTTCCTTAACCGTAGTCATATTGTTCAGTCATGATATTATAGTTGTGTGTTATATCTCTGTATCTATGCACTTTTTATACGTTATCTTACATGTTGTTGGTGTCCTTGTGCATGACACGACTTTGGGCTGAATTGTTGAACATTGGTATGTTGCATGTGGTATATTGAATTATATTTATGTGAGATTTTGGCATATGGAGACTTGAGCTGATTGATGACTGATCTGGCCATATAGCTGATTTGATATTTACAATGAGGTGACACGTGTGCCAGACCCCATGTTGGGCTAAGTGGTATTGATTATGAGGTGATGCGTGCGCCGGGCCCCATATTGTTTGACTTAGATCTGATCAACACTTGGGCAAGGACCTGCCCCTCTAGAGTCAGGTATTAATCATGGGAGTGGGCACAGGGTCACATATGTACTTGGGTGAAGAACATGTGTCATGCACAAGTACAATATTAAGTATGTGTATGTGTTTGTATTGTGTTGATACTTAATTTTGCCGTCATATCCCTCTGAATACCCAATTTTTGCCCCGCATGAAAAGTACTCCCAAAAATAATCAAAAAATAACTTTTAATGAATTTTAGGAACTTTTCTTTCTTTAGTTGCATGTCATGCATATTTAATACTTCAAAATTACAGAAAACTCATAAAAAATATTCGAATCTTGATTTCATAGCGTGTTAGATTTTAAACTGCATTTTCAGGATTTAATTACATGTTTAATTACATCGTCTAAAAAATCAAAATTGCATTAGTAGGTTAATTGGTTAGTTCTGTTAATTGGTTAGTTGCATTTGTCCATTATTAGGTAAAATAAATAAATAGGCTAGCCAAAAATGGGATTTAAATTAAAATTTGAGCCTAAAGTGGCTAAAAGAATGAGAAAAGAGGGGCATCCGAATTGGGCCAAAATCAGTGGCCCAATATCCCAAATTCCGCCCCAAACCTGCTGGTCCAAAAACCCGCGACCCCCCTGCCCGACCTGTTTCCCTAGACCTAATTAGACACACAAAAAAAATCGGACTTCCCCCTTTGATAGAGAGAACGGCGCCCCCTCCTCCTTTCTTCTTCTTCTCCATTCCTTCCTCACACTCTCATCTCTAAGACACACAATAGAAAACCCTAGGAAGACAAAAACCTCCTCCAAGCGGCACCCACACCTCTCCTTCTTTACAGCCATATGCCACCTCCCTTCTGCCGCCGTCCATCCACACCAGATGTTACCCCCCATCTTCTTATTCTTATTCTTCCTTAGACACCCAAAATAAAAACCCTAATACCCTTAACCAGCCGTCGCCGGGCAGAACCCTCACCCTGAGAGATCCCTCCTTGAAGAACGACACTCCTTTTCCCTCTTCTCTTTATCTCCTCCTCTGAAGAGACCACTCTTCTTCTCCATTCTCTTCTTCCCCTCCATCATCTTCGCCAAACACACCCGTCTCCAAACAGAACCTGGCGACCTTTCTAGCCTAAAACAACAACCACAACCCACTGTGTTCAAATGGAATCTCTTAAATCTGAGCCCTAGATCCGTTTGAACTCACAATAATCTTCAAACAAAGATGCTTTAATGGGTAAATTGAACTCGCAGAAACATATATCCACCATAAAACATGGAGTTATAGAACTCAAGGTTTTACGAAAAGGTAGACCAGTCGGAAGGCCTCGAAGATTATCAAACTAGCGGCTTTTCTTCCCTTGGTTTGGGGTCGTTTTCGCTGCTCATTGCTGCTGAACTTCGCCTTTGGTTCAGATCTCGTTTTGTATTGGTTGTTGTTTAGGTATGTTCGCTTATCCCTACCGTGATGTTTGAATTTAAATAATAAAAAAATTAATTTGTTATGTGGTAATTTTGTTCCGCTTCATAAATTTGTCATGTGTAATTGTTGACTTGTTTCGATTCACTTCCTCTGTTAAGTTTTGAGATCGCTATGTTCTGAATCTGCGCTGGTTCTTAGATTTGTCATGTGAATTTGTTATTGTAAGTTTAGCATTTGAATTGATTAATCTGCTGAAAAATGGAGGCTAAAAGGGGCTATTACTGTAAAGTGGCTATCATCGTAAAGTAGTTCTCAATTGTGGGTAAACTAATCAAAAGGGGAAGAGTGAGTAGAATGGTGCATGTTAAACAAGTTAGTTTCACAAAAGAGCTCCTGATTACAAGTTTCTTTACGCGAATTGAGAGGCAAGTTCACAGAGTAGTCAATCCCTTGAATTTAGAGTAGTATATTGTGTGTATATATATAAGTTCACTATATATCTGTATATGGTGTTGAATACTGCCTATGAATATTGACGCTGTTGAATCTGATTCTGAGCAATAAAATTATGCAATTCTCACCTACTATTTTCCTTTTTACTTTTAATCTTCTAATTCACCATCAGTGGCTATCTCCAACATTTCAACATTAGTTAGTGGTTTTCAGTGGCTATTTTAACAAAAGCTTGTTTGAAGATACAAATTTCCAAGCTCCTTGACAGTAAAAACATGATGAACGAATCCTATTTAAAAGTGTCTTTTATGCTCCAAATTATAACAAGCAGTAGGGCCTAGTGTTGTTGTTCAACAAAATTTATGGTCCAAGTTATTTGACAATAACAGAGTAGGCAAAACCATGTGAAACCTCAAGTGCCATTGTCTCTCACCAGCAGCCATCAATTTCCTTTTACCACTAAGCATCTGGCAGAAACTTGTCATAAATGAAACTTGTCATAAACCTGTATATAATCAAACCCAATCATTTCAGCAAAACACAAGTATCAAATTTGCAATGTGTACAATACATAATCTACACTCGGGTGTGGCAACTCATGTCCCCGAATCTAACTCAAAACAATAATAAAAATCACATGTTGTAATTGCGGATGCATTTCATGTGACACGATTACAATATGTCCAAAAACAAACAAGTGCACGCCATCGTGACTTGTTTCAAGATAAATCCATAAACATTAAAAGCATTTAAAAATTAAAAAGGCTAAATGCACAATATGTTAAAACACGTAACAATCAAACAATTTATACCAAATATTAATAGTTAAGCGACCGTGCTAGAACCACGGAATTCGGGAGTGCCTAACACCTTCTCTCGGGTTAATAGAATTCCTTACTTGGATTTCTGGTCGCACACAAAATAAAACAGAGTCTAAATTTCCTCGGTGTGGGATTTCAATAAAACGGTGTCCCGGAACATCGCCAAAAATCCAGGTGGCGACTCTGAAAACTAAAATAAATCCCAAATCCGAATAATATCACTTAAAGTGGAAAAACTCCCTTATTACCCCGGGGATGAAAAAAGGAGGTGTGACAATCCCCATTTAGCTTTTGTGTGTTGGTATTTTATAACGCATTTTACATATATTTTTAACCATTATTTATAGGATATTTCCTTATATTAAAATATTAATTTATTATCTTCATAGAATTTTTTCTTATATTATTATTATTTTGGAGGTTTTATACAAATAATTTTATTCTTATTATAAGCATTNGTGCTGTTGTTCAACAAAATTTATGGTCCAAGTTATTTGACAATACCAAAGTAGGAAAAACCATGTGAAACCTCACGTGCCATTGTCTCTCACCAGTAGCCACCAATTTCCTTTTACCACTAAGCATCTAGCGGAAACTTGTCATAAATGAAACTTGCCATAAACCTGTATATAATCAAACCCAATCATTTCAGCAAAACACAAGTATCGAATTCGCAGTGTGTACAATACGTAATCTACACTCGGGTGTGGCAACTCATGTCCCCGACTCTAAATCAAAATAATAATAAAAATCATATGTTGTAATTGTGGGTGCATTTCATGTGACGCGATTACAATGTGTCCAAAAAAAAAACAACAAGTGCACGCTATCGTGACTTGTTTCAAGATAAATTCATAAATATTAAAAGCATTTAAAAATTAAAAAGGCTAAATGCACAATATGTTAAAACACGTAACAATCAGGCAATTTAGGCCAAATATTAATAGTTAAGCGACCGTGCTAGAACCACGGAATTCGGGAGTGCCTAACACCTTCTCCCGGGTTAACAGAATTCCTTACTTGGATTTCTGGTCGCAGACAAAATAAAATAGAGTCTAAATTTCCTCGGTGTGGGATTTCAATAAAACGGTGTCCTGGAACATCATCAAAAATTCGGATGGCGACTAAACCAAATCCGAATAATGTCACTTAAAGTGAAAAAACTCCCTTATTACCCCCTTATTACCCCGGGGATGAAAAAAGGAGGTGTGACAACTCTGGCTACTCTGTTGGGGATTAGAACCCAGAATCTATGGTTCAGGGTTCAAAGAATTCGAGCTTAGAATAACTGTTATATTTGGCTTTCATGATTGTTTGATTGAGTCTAACGTGCTAAATGCCGCTTTTTACCGTTTTGATATTATGTGAACTGTATATAAACTGTTACGAACCCTTCTTCTCTCTGAGTCTTCCAAATCATCTGGGAAGTGTGCACTTCGTGTGACTTCTTTTCTGTTAGAGTCATATCCAAATTTTAGAACGAGGTACAGACAAGTTACAAAGCCGGTGAAACTTTTGTATTCCCAGTACGCTGCCCCGACCTCGGCTCGAGCTATTCGCTCGGGTAAGCCCGGTCTAGAACAAAACCCCAGGATTCAAACCTAGAATAACAAAACCTCATGCCGGATCCCTAGTAGGAATGTTTATTTGCATCACATGCATTTGACTTAGGGGACTCAACACAGGGTTGGGTCCGTCTAGGACAGGTGAACCCAAAATAAAAGACCATCCTGATGCATCTTACGTGCTACTTGGTATTTGTTTGTTTCGGCATGCATGTTGACCGGCTTCTAGAATAGGAAAGAAAATAAAAAAAAAGGAAATAAAAAAAACAAAGAACGAGAGATATGCATTTGAAATCCCGAAACTCTGTCTAAAAGATAGGAAATAAATGAATATTCTCAAAAGTCATATTCCTCGGTTCCGTCAAAACTGACCGAACTACGCGGGTCTGGTTCTCATCGGATGTGAGATACGTAGGCAAACCTCATCGGTTCCGACCCCAATTTTAAAAAATCTAAAAAAATAATAATATTTTCCTTTATTTCCTTCTTTAGGAATATTTTCGTAGGAAATTTCAAACAAATAATAATAAATAAATAAAAACAAAAAAAATATTTTCTTTGTATAAGTCTTTCATTCGAAAAAAGAAAAGAAAAATAAACAAAATAAAAAGATTTTTTTTCCTACCACTTAAGAAGTCTTTTTCCTAGAATTTCGTTTCATAAAAAAAAGGTAGAATAATCAACCGGAAGGAGCTCAATTGGTTTTGTGCTTAGAAATGAAGATGGTGATCTGGTATATGGATGTGGGAAAGAGGTGAAGGAAGAAACAAATTCAGAAGAAGAATCTGCAGATCATCATGCTCAAATCCATGTGGAGGAGAGCATGATGAGATCAGTTTTTACTAACAATTTTCTCTTTTTGCAGGTACAGATCAAGTCTCTTTAATTATATCCTTAATGACCTCTCTATTGGTGGTATCAGTGCCTTGCACTCAGTCCAATGGGAGGAAGTTAAGGGTAGGCAAAATCATCAGCTCGAGGAGGAACATAATAGAAGGCTGCTTAGGAAAACGCAACACTAGTTGCTGTTTGCCTCTGTGTATGGTTATACACTTTGCGAGCAAACGTCTGGTCATATTGTGATTGATGCCAATGGTGAGAAACTAAGATTGGATGTCTTGGGACTGCATGAGTTTGACAGTGTGCGTAAAAGAATGTCTGTGGTTATTAGATTCCCGAACAATGTTGTAAATGTTTTGGTCAAAGGGGCTGATACTTCGATGTTTAGCATTTTAAGGAACGACCACAAAAGCCATGCTGACATACAAAATGCCACTCTTAACCATTTGAATGAGTACTCATGTGAAGGTTTGCAGACCCTGGTTGTTGCTGCAAGGGATCTCATGGGGCAAGAACTGGAAGGTGAAGCTGCTTTGGTTCCTGTTGACAAAGCTGGAAATGAACCAGCTACGTTTGATTCACAAAGCGTAGCTGATGCACAAAAAATTGATGATCAAGTTGTGCAAAATTTAGAAGGAGACGACTGACAGTGCAGTTTGATCACGATGCAGCTTCAAGTTCTAAATGACCAAAGTTCCCAGGCACTGCACACAACAACATGGTTCAAAGAAAATAGGTGGTCGAACAAGTCCATCACCAAGCAAAAATAGCACTCCAGTCCGTTCTAATCTGATCATCACTTGAGACGTGGTTGTTGCAAAGGCTGTCCAGTCGGCCATGGACATGGCTGGATGTTTTGCTGGGCCTATGTTCAACATGTTTTTCGGGCTTGGAACAACTTTTGTTATACAGACAGCAGATGTATATCCAGAAGCTTATGAACTTAATTGTCACGACCCAAATTCCAGCTCCGGTCGTGATGGCGCCCAACACTGAAGCCGGGCAAGCCAACATTAGTCTACTAGCGAGATTTCTTTACTTATTTAAATATGAAATTCTTGACAAATTTTAGATTTAGAAATCATTTAAACAAAACAGTCAAGTGATGCAATTTGATTAAATGAACTCAAAAGATTGTTTGCCAACATATGTAGTGTAGCCAAAAATATTAGAAAACCAACTACGCGTGCCAAGACCTAGTGTCACAAGTCCACAGGCGACTAGTGGAATATACAAAGTAGACAAAATAATATACAATTGTCTGAAAGGGGTAGACAGAAATATCCAAAAATAATAAAAACTCCACAGTGTTGCTGAGGAACGCCGGGAGGAGTAGATCACCGTGTAATCTAGCCCAGTAAGTACTCTCAAGATCGCGCTCCGGTATGATAACCAGATGCACCAGCCTCAGAACCTATACAATTAAGTACATAAGCATAGCATGAGTACATAAGCATAGCATACAATTAAGTACATAAGCATAGCATACAATTAAGTACATAAGCATAGCATGAGTACATATAAACAAATATGTACCCAGTGAGTATCCCGTCTAAACTCGAATAAGTAGTGACGAGAGGTAGGCGTATTACTCACTAGGGTCATTAGCAATAATATAATTAAGCAGGTTTAATCAGGATTAGCAATTATGGAAAATTAAGTAGACATGGAATATCAAGTATATGAACTACCACCTACCGCAAGTGTCAAATAACCACATTAATGCAAGTCCAAAAACCCCCTACCACATAGAACAATTCATTTGACAATATTAATAAGACTCTCAGTCAAATACATAGCACATAGTATGCCGAGGCGTACGGCCGAAGTGACGCGAAAATTAAAATGTGCACTGCCGAAGGGTCGAACGGCTCGAACCATAGATGCATCTATTACCCCGCTCGCGAATCGATCGTGCGACGCGGTTACATAATAAAAGGCTACCCGCTCACGGATCATACATGCGACACGGGTGCTCGTATACATTCACAGAGTTTATCAGAACATTCAGGAAATATTGAGTTCACACTTGGAAAACAAGAATCATGGCAACAACAAGATTTAATATGACCTTCTATTTTCTCATGCTAGTTTCAAGGATAATAATCGACTAGAAATACATGCAGGGATACAAGTAAGGCATATAAGCATGTTTGTGAGTCATAAGGACTACCTGGCATAACATAGTAATAGCTACGCATGGACTCTCGTCACTTTGTGCGTGCGTAGCCCTCGCAAACAAGGACATGCAATTATTTATAATCACCTACGGAGATAATTCCCTCTTACAAGGTTAGAAAGGAGACTCACCTCGCGTAGAACCTACTTCCCGATTCAATAACACGCCCGAACCTCCAAACTCTACACCCGAAGACTCGAAACTAGTCAAATATTATATAAATACGTCAATATACACTCAAAGGTATGAAATTCTCTTACTAGCTTAGCTAATTCATCTTTCTTGAAGAAATCCCAAAATACACCCCCAGGCCCACATGCTTGGATTCCGGAAATTTTCGAAGAAAATACTCACCCATAGCCTAAGGGTCATTAATATATAGTTTTTACATGATTTCATGGTAGAAAAGTGGTGAAATTTCCTAAAGTTCATCAACCCTAGGCTTTCACCCTAACCCCTTTGATTTCCACTAATTAGGTGTTAATCTACCTAAGATTTAGTGTAATAATCTAACATTTAAATGGAAATTACTTACCTTTTAGTAGNGCGAACACCCTCTTGAAAGATCTCAAAATCGTCAATGGAGGAGAAGAAAGTGGTGAAAAATGGTTAAGTCCCGACTTAAATGGCTCACTGCCTTCAGTGCCTCGCACATGCGGCTCGAGGACCGCACCAGCGGTCCCGCACCAGCGAGCCATTGGTCGCACCTGCGGATTTTGGCAAGGATCCAGCGGACCCGCTCCTGCGGTTGGAATTCCACACCTACGAAGGTAGGATTTTACCCTAGGAGTGGCACCTGCGAGGCCTCGACCACAGGAGCGGTCTCGCACCTGCGATCTGGGCAACCGCACCTGCGGTCACACCAAACCTGGTGCACCAGCAGCTGAAACAACTGGTTTTTGGCCCCGTTTGGTGTCCAGAAGGCACCTGGGCCCACCTGAAACCCCGTGCAATTATACCAACAAGTCCTAAATCATACTACTGACTTTCTCGAGCCTTCGGAACACCCAAAACCACGCTAAAACTCAAATTCACTCCTCAAAACCCCTAGAATCAAACTTAAGAAATTTCAAGTTCTTGAATTCAGTTTCAATGCGCCAAACCGACCTATACTACTCAGAATGACGCCAAATTTTGTAATAAAGTCATAAATGACATAACGGAACTATTCCCGATCTCGGAATTTTGGGCGGACCTCGATAACTCAAAAACACGTTCCAAACCAAATTATGAACTTAAGAAAACTCTATTTCGCTATTTGGCGTCGAAATGCTCACGGGTCATCCAAAACCCATTCTGGACATACGCACAAGTACGAAATCATCATAAGAAGCTACTGGAATTGGCGAAACTCGATTCCGAGGTTGTTTACTCCGATGTTGACCGAAGTCAAACTTGGCCTCAAAAGCCAATCTTAAGGAACCAAGTGTTCCTATATTACTCTATACACTTCCAAATCCCGAACCACCCATCCCCGCAAGTCACAGATCACTGAAAGCCGCTACGGGAAGTCTTATTTAGGGGAACGGGGTCCGAATACGCAAAACGACCGGTCGGGTCGTTACATTAATTTTCATTAGTTGCAGGTGCGGGGGAAAATGCTTTTGATGGAACTTCTGGAGATCAAGTAATTGCAGCTAAGGTGTCCAAAGAATGTTTACTAGAAGCCTTAAAAATGGACCCCAAAGCTGCTCACACTTAGGAGCTGATGCTTATTACTTGATAGGTGATCATAGGAGCTCTGCCAAATGCTTGGAAAAGGCAGGAAAAATCGAGCCTAACTGCTTAGAAACAAGATATGCAGTTGGAGTTCACCACATCAGGCTACAGTTGCACGTCGTAAGGACTACGCAGATGCCTGGTCAAATCTTGGTATTTCACTGGGGTGGCAATATGTTATTGTAGTTTTATCATCAGCATCTTCAAGTTTCAGTTCAAATACAGAGGGTCAAGTTGAAGGTTGTCAAAATTTTATTTTGAGATGCTTTAGTAACACTAGTTAACATGAAGTGGATCAGTCTTTTGAACTCATGAAACATGGCACTTTAATCTACTGTTCTATGTCCGTAAACTGTTCAATAGTGTGGTTTGATTTGGATCTTATGCGTGCTTACTTTACGAATTTGAATATGGTCTCACACTTTTGAATGCTACTATGGCTGCTATGGTCTCACACTTTTGAATGCACTTTAATCTACTGTTCTTGGAAAGTAGGATACTGATGTTTGCTGCTGGAATCAATGGTTTCTTGTGTTCACAATTTCATCTCTAATTGTGTGGTGATATAGATAGGTTTGATGAATTGCCAGAATTTTGTACTGGTGATAAAATTCTGAGGTTCACCAGCATGAATTAGCAGTGGTTTTCCTTTTCTGTTCTCTTAGAATCTCTTAACAGCTGGTGGGAGTTAAAATGGGATGCTTGTGTTCACATGACTCTTTTTTTTGGGTACATTATGTCTCTCCGCTAGTTGGTCCAGTTAAACATAATTTGAGAAAACAACTGGACACTCAATTGCAACCAAAGTGGGAAATGGAAAGTGAGATATGACTTATGATACTACTGATGGACATGTAATTTCACTGAGAGGGTTATAACGCAAGAAAGTAGAAAATCATCACAATCCATCCTTTTGACATGGTATCATTACAAAAAGGCATTACCTTATAGGATTTGCTTTTGAGTATTGTCTCCAGTGATAGTTACCCAATTCAATTCAAAGTCGACACTTATGAATTTAGATTTTCCATGCGCGCTTTAGAGACGTTGGCTCGAATAATGTGAAGTTGAAGCTTATATGTATGAGGTCAGGAACTACATTTCTGCACTTCATTCTGCAGCTAAGTTATATTGTTGTTATTATTTAGCATCAAATCTGCATTTAGAGGTGCTTTATTATAGAAGTTCTTATTTGTTCCAAAAAATAAAAAAGGTCAAATCAAAATCCAAAAATATTTTCTTGCTTTTTAGAAGTCTTTCTTTCAAACATTTCAATCAAAACATCAAAAAAAAGAGCCAAAAATATTTTCTATCTTCTTTTTAAAAAAAATTCAAAAATGAAATAAACGAAATTCAAAAAAAGATTTAGCTTTATTTACTCCATTATCAATCTTCCCGAACTATACAAGATCTGATTCAGATAGCGTCATGATACGTAGGCAATCCCCATCGGATTCGATCATAGCCATAAACAAATTGAGTGGAAAAAAATATTAAAAAAAAGGAAAGAAAAAATAATTGAGTGAAAAGAAAGTAAAGAAAAGAGTGACAAAAAAATAACTGAGAAAAATAAAGAGCAAAAATAACAAAGAGAAAGAAAAAGAAATCGAGATATGAAAAATTCAAAAAAAAAGGGAGAAACAAAATTTGAAAGGGACATTTAAAGGCCGGGATGAAACACACAACCGTTCAAATACATGGTAGAAGCGTTTAACTGTTAGGTGCATTGCATCCCAACGTGCGATTTCCTATATGTTAAATGTCTCAAAACTAACAAGATTGTTTGGTGTGCAAATTAGCTAGGTTTTGGTGGTTGGTTTTGTTGGTAGTCCGGTTTCCCATCCTTCACAAATTCCAAAAGTAGAGATGGCCTCTGCAAGCAATCTACCAATCATCGGTCCTGCGGATAGCCCGACATTGGCTATTCTGCAGCCAGAATCAGCAACTGCTGAAGAAAATAGAATGTTGCATCGTCGCAAGTTGGAAATGTAGGATGCATGGTCTAACGATAGGGAACCGCCAAGTGTAATCCATGTTTTCCATGAATTGATCCCCATTTCAGTTGGTCTTACCAACATCCTTGTGCCCAACCCACTCATCCCATATGGGCATCCTCTAATGCCGTCCAGTGAACCCGAAATGCCTTCTGTGGATCACCCCCAGGCGCCGGATTCAAGGGCACCGCCAACAATGTTTGTTGTACCACCAATCTCCACTACGGCACATCCAACAGTGCCCAATCTAAACTCTTACCCTCAGCACCCGCAATATGAGTCTCCTATGGGTCATCAAAGAATAATGAGAAACCCCGAACAGGAAGGAATGGCTCGGAAGATGAGAAGCTTAGCAAAACTTAAAGAACATACAAGGTTTGAGTGTTCAAAAGAGCCTATCCTACTACAATTTATGCATGTTCCCACATGTTCACCTGCCGGTTGATTTCAAAACGCTAATGTTTGGAAAATATGACAGGTACGGAGACCCGATAGCTCACTTGAAACGATATTGTAACCAGCTGAGGGATATTGGTGGAAAAGATGAGTTGCTAATAGCTTACTTTGGGGAAAGCCTCACCGGGATCGCTTCTGAATGGTATATGGATCAAGAAATTGTCCATTGGCATGTGTGGGACGATATGGCTCGAGACTTTGTCCGCCAGCTCCAATGTAATGTGGACATTGCTCCTGACAGGAATTCTCTGTCCAATTTGAAAAATAAAACCACGGAAAGCTTTCACGAATATGCTGTCAAATGGCGCGAACAAGCCGCCTGGGTAAAGCATCCAATGGACGAAACTGAAATGGTTACGGTCTTTCTACAGGCCCAAGAGGTGGACTACTTCCAGAACATGATGTATGCTATGGGTAGACCGTTCACTGAAGCTATCAAAATTGGTGAGATGGTCGAAAATGGTTTGAAAATAGGCCGAATCTTGAGTCAAGTTGATTTTAAGCCTGCATCACATGCCGTTCAGAATGGTTCGGAGGGTTTGATGAACAGAAAATGGAGAGAAGAAGGATCCATGATGGCTTCAAGCTTGAAGGGGGCCCACAAGTCATTCAACCAATCATATATGCTTTCTAAAATCCCAGAACACTATTACCCCTATCAAGATGATGTTGCATATGCCTTGACACCGCCTCCCTATGCGGTGATGAACACACAATCTTACACACATCCACAAAATTATACTCAAAAGCGAGCTCCACTTCCCAGAAATGCCCATCTTTTACCAAGCTCCATATAATCCCCAATCAAATGTTTCCCAATACAATCCTCTCCCAAGAGAGCCTTTCAAAAAGAATCAGTTCACCCCTATTGTTGAATCCTACTCTAGCTTGCTCCAAAATTGGTCAGGATAGGTCTGTTGCATCCAGTGGCCCCAAACCAGCCGAACCTCGAGTCCCCCTCGCACCGGGCTGATGCTAGATGTGAATACCACTATGGAGCAGTGGGGCATGACACTGAAGATTGTCGGACTCTTAAAAGAGCAGTGGAAGATCTCATCGAGGTCCAGGCAATAATGCTTAGAGATGAAGAAGACCCTAATATGATGAACAATCCCCTACCTGCTCATATGGGCCAGTAGCCGGAATGATTTGTGAGGATGAAGAATTTGATCCGACACTTAAGGCCATTGGAGCCATTGCCGAGACAGAAGAAAAGCCAAAAAACGGTCGCCAAGCCTGAAAGTTCCCCCATCAGATGGGAGTCTCGGTAGCCAGTCTTGCTATCCTTTCTGCGTCCGGATTATCACAGGGTGTGATCCGGATGTTTTACTTTGTTGTCTTACTTTACGATGTAAACCCTTCTATCTTTTAAAAAAAAATCATCAAAATAAAAAAAAACGAAAAAAAATCAAATGGAATTAATATTTCATTTCCCAAGAATGTCTCTTTTCTTAATCTTGTCTCTTTCTTACTCTACTTTCAGTTCTGTTTAAATGCAGATTTCAATAACATGACATGCTTGCAGACTTTATGCCCATATCCTAAAACGCTGTCAGAACAGCCAAAGGAAAATTGGTTCAGATTGGAAAGATCCATACATTAATACAAGAGTACTGCCGAAAGAGTGCGTTTGTACTTGGGGTACATTGAAGGAAATGTCCCTGAAACAACTGTCAACGCAGATGCAGTCAAAAGATCCTAAAACATTGTCAGACTTCGAAATGATGAACCAATAATCCGAATGCAAATGAAGTTTGGTCAAGGAAATAAAACAATGAATCGGAACAGCCAAAGGAAAACTGGTTTAGAATGGAAAGGTCCATACATTACTACAAGAGTACTTCCAAAAGAGTGTGTTTGTATTTGGGGTACATCAAAGAAAATGTCCCTGAAATAGCTGTCAACGCAGGTGCAGTCAAAAGGTACTATGTTTGATCCTCCATATAGTATTAAATTTTCTCCGGTTGGGATGACGAAGGCTTTCATTCTCGCTACCCAAACACTATTACCCCTTTTTCCAACCCTTTGAGCCGATTGCCTTCCTTTGATTACCCTCTTTGGAACCTGAAAGTGTTATTGAAAAAACAAAAGGAAAAAAAGAAAAAAAATAACCGAAAGAGACAAAAACAAAAGAGAAGAAAAGCTGAACAAGGAAAGAAAAATAAAGAGAAAAGAAAACAAAAATCAAAACAAAAACCAAAACAAAAACAAAAATGTTTCCATGAACTATGTTCGACTTGATTCCGAAAGGATACGTAGGCAGCCTCTCTCTGGGGTTCACTCACACCAAAATAAAATTTCACATTTCCCCAAGAGGTTAAGCTGGGGAAAATGTTATGTTTTCACCTAACAAAAAAGTTCCAAAGTTGTAACTCAATCCAAATTCGTTCTACCCAAAACCCTGTTCAAGTCCTTCCGATCAATCAACAAAAATGTCTAAAGTTGGAGGATATAGTGTTGGATATGTGCAAGCAAACGAGAGAAATTAAAATGAGAGAGACTTGTTAGTGAAAACCCGCAAATAATCCCCAATCAAATGTTTCCCAATACAATCCTCGCCCAAGAGAGCCTTTCAAAAAGAATCAGTTCACCCCTATTGTTGAATCCTACTTTAGCTTTCTCCAAAATTGGTCAGGATAGGTCTGTTGCAGCCAGTGGCCCCAAAAAGAATCAGTTCACCCCTTAGAGATGAAGAAGACCCTAATATGATGAACAATCACCTACCTGCTCATACTGGGCCAGTAGACGGAATGATTTGTGAGGATGAAGAATTTGATCCGGCACTGAAGGCCATTGCAGCCATTACCGAGACAGAAGAAAAGCCAAAAAATGGTCGCCAAGCCTGAAAGTTCCCCCATCAGATGGGAGTCTCGGTAGCCAGTCTTGCTATCCTTTCTGCGTCTGGATTATCTCAGGGTGTGATCTGGATGTTTTACTTTATTGTCTTAATTTACGATGTAAAACCTTCTATCTTTTAAAAAAAATCATCAAATAAAAAAAATGAAAAAAAAAATCAAATGGAATTAATATTTCATTTTCCAAGAATGTCTCTTTTCTTAATCTTGTATCTTTCTTACTCTACTTTCAATTCTGTTTAAATGCAAATTTCAATAACATGACATGCTTGCGGACTTTATGCCCAGATCCTAAAACGCTGTCAGACTTCGAAATAATGAATCAAGAATCAGAATGCAAATGAAGTTATAAATCGGAACATAAAAAAATGTCTAAAGTTGGAGGATACAGTGTTGGATATGTGCAAGCAAACGAGAGAAATTAAAATGAGAGAGTCTTGTTAGTGAAAACTCGCAAATAGCACTACAAGGCGACGATACGAAGAGAAATGAGAGAGGTTAGTCGATGAAAACCCGCAAATGGCGCCACTAATCGAAAAGGATAATGGATCACTGATATGGACGCAGTACGGGGCAAGGTTTCTCAATCTCGAGGTGATAATTATGATGAATTTCTGAGAGTTGGACGATTTGCACGGATCAGGAATCCAGTCCAAGAAGCATGTCATGTTCATCGAAATTCGCATGTGTCACACCTCCTTTTCACTACCTCCGGATTATGAGGGGTAATAAGGAGGTTTTTCCAATTAAAGTGACATTATTCGAATTTGAGATTTATTTTAGTTTTCAGAGTCGCCACCCGAATATTTGATGATGCTCCGGGACACCATTTTATTTTAAAATCCCAAACCGAGAAAATTTTGACTTTGTTTTAATTTGTCTACGACCAGAAATCCGAGTAAGGAATTCTGTTAACCCGGGAGAAGGTGTTAGGCATTCCCGAGTTCCGTGGTTCTAGCACGGTCGCTTAACTATTAATATTTGGCCTAAATTATCTGATTGTTTACATGTTTTAAACCTATTGTGCTTTTTATCCCTTTTCATTTTTTAGCCGCTTTTAATATTTATGGATTTATCTTGAAACAAGTCACGATGACGTGCACCAATTTGTTTTTGGACACATTTTAACTGCGGCACATGAAATGCACCTGCAATTACAACATGTGATTTTTATTATAATTTGAAGTTGAAGACGGGGACATGATTTGTCGCAACCAAGTGTAGATTATGTAGTCAAGACTATGGTCATGACGGTTTTATAGTGCCTATTTGAGGCGATGTTTATTCTTTATGTTTTCTATTTGAAGGAGAGTTTTAGTTTTAATATCAATTAGGACGTTTATGAATTTATCTTAAACAAGTCACGATGACGTGCCCTTGCTGTTTTTGAGCACACGACAAACACGTCACATGAAATGCACCCGTGGTTGCTATGTACATTTTGTTAATGTTTGGGAGTTGAGGGTCGGGGGCATGAGTTGCCACTCCCGAGTGTAGATTAATGTAATTGGTACTTCCTATTGAATCTCAAACTAAAAGAAGTGTTTTTCTGCCTAGATCAAATTTTCTAGCCTAAAGGATAAGATTCTTGGGCTATGGCCGTATTTTAGCCCGATGTATCATTTAACTCTTTGGCCAATCCTAATTACGACTAATTTATAGGGAGGTCACTAGTTTAGAAAATCCAACTAAGTCTTAATGATCTTTACTTTTCAGTTTGATGAATAAATAGGAAATATGGTAATCAAAATACATGTTCATTCATACATACACTTATGAGCATAACACAACAGATTTTCTGGTTTTCCATTTTTAGGCAGCCTAAACATAAATCTAAAATACTCATTAATTCTGAGATGGATTGGCAAGGTAAAATCATGCTACTTTCAGAACTTTTATGATTTATAGAAAAATATCGAACCACAGGCAGTCTTATTAATTTTGAGACAGTGATTCTTACCAATTTTAAATAGCCCGATCTCATGTTTCTAAAGGCTTAAAATTCACACATGTATACATTGATTTTCCAGAGATTTATAAGACACGAAATAAACTGAAGATAATATACTAACTTTATTTATGTCGAAACTCTAACTGAATTTTGAGACAACCATTTTTTCGAGATCCAGCGAAGTGTTTTATAGATTTCACATGCGTTCTTTGCCTAATGTCATTTTCAGAATTGATAGAATGTAAATTCGAATTTTAGGAAACATGAATAAAACTGAAATTAAGTGTACAGTCCAGTCTTAAATTACATTACAACTAAAAAAATCGATACAAGGGAATTACAACTCGACTGCTACTATACATTTTCAGGATGAAAGAAACTGAAATAAAATTCCAACTAATTTGCTAACTCGAAGCTCCCTTGAGGCCTCTCATTCAAGCTTTCCCTTTGTAATATGTATAACACCCCAACTCGTGTTATGCATTCATCGGACCCAAACTGACCATGAGAAGGTCAATTCCAATCCTGATGATGCTTATGTTTATCTATTCCAAGGACATAATCATTTATGTACTCGTTTGGTGTGAATATGATCATGAAAGGATTAAACTCAAACCCCAGAATGTCAAAGTTATACCTTGGACCTTTAGGCCATGCTTATTCCTTGACTTTGATTATTTAGGTGTGTTTTAGAGAATAAATCTGATCATATTGAAGATTCAGATTCTTTCCTCTAAGGAACCTTTGATTATCCACTTTATATCCATAAATGGTGATTTTTAGCACTCTAAGCTACTGTTTATGCACTATCAAGGGGGTGAATTTGACTATTACGGAGTCAGATTCATCTACCCTAGTGCTACTACTAATATAATTCTAAACTATATAGAAACTTTGATTATTTAGGCATTTTAGAGGATGAACCTGACCATTCAAAGGTTCAGATTCCTCAACTCTAATGCCCTTTTAACTACATACTTTGTACCCATTTAAGGGTGAATTTCAGCCATCCATACTACTGTTTTGTGAACTATTATGGGGTGAATTTGACCATTGATGGGTCAAATTCATCCACCCTAGTGCTAATACTAGCCTATCTAGAGACTTGCTTGTTGAATCTATTTATTACCAAAGAGACTCAATTGAAAGCATATTTTCTGCATACTTATAGAGAGAACCTGACCATAGAGAAGGTCAGATTCTACACCATAGTGCAGCCTTTTTTAGAAAGTAGAACTACGATTATCAACTACATTTATATACCTCTAGTCTGAAATAAACAAAATATACCAGCAAAGAAATACCAATAGCTAAACAGTACCTATCACACTTGCAGAGTCATTATCATGCCAATAAACATCTACACAGTCACATCTACATAAAAAACAGAAGAAGTAACTTCGTTTATAAAAAAACAACTAGTTTTATACAGTGAGTAGAAGATGAGGATTCTAGTCCAAGAATTTCATTAAGAAGAGATGAGCTGATACATACCTTTTTAAGAGAGAAAAAACAGCAAAGAGACTTGACCAAATAAAGGTCAAGTATGAACAATAATCAGCTAAAAGAAAGAGGGTTCATCAACAGCAAACAACAACCCAAAGAAAACCCAGTAGCCCAGCAAGAATTGATCCAGAAATCTTGAGTAAGAATGCTTAAAACTCCCAAAATCAAAGTCTAAAGGAAAAGAAACAGAAGCTGAGAACTAGACCATGTATTTATGAACTTGATTCCAAGGGAAATCATATTTTTCTTTGTTTTTCTACTAATACTTTTTTTTTTGAAATTTATTTTTATCAATGGAAAATACTCTGATTTTTCTCTGTATACTTTAAGATGTTTTCAGAAGCTCAGAGAGAGTGAAAAAAAGGAACCTCCTCCATCTCTAGAAAGAGTGTCTATTTATAGGAGTCTTAAGGATGAGATATGTCTTGGCCTATTCCTCACCCAAAAGACTGAAATAGTACATAGGGAAGCTGTCATTCTTATCTTAGGGGCAACTGCCCCTAATCTAGAACCTTCTTACTTTAGAAAAGACCCTTTTATCCTTAAAAAATTGATTTCCTAAGTCTACATTGCCTAATGTACCCCTTGGAGTCCCTGAATTTACCATTGGGTAATCAGGCTTAAACTCATTTGGGTTATTGTTTAAACTTTGGTTAGTTAACCCTAGTTATGTTCTTTAGTTAACTATGAGTTATTCTTAACTAGGGTTAAGTTAATTAGTTAAAGGTTAATCGATTAAGTTCTTATTAATCAACTAGGTTTAGCTTGTTACTTAATGTAAATCAATCAATTTAATTCCTTAACCTAAGTTAACTGATTTAGTTTAATTAATTCAACTCAATTACCTAAAATCAGAAACTTAACTAATTATTAAGCCTAGGTTAAATGATTTATTTTAGTTAATTAATCCTAAACTAATTATCTTAGGTAGATTTTAGGACTTAGTTAATTATTTAAGAGGATATCAATCTAGGTTAACCTATTAAGCAAAGTGTCTTTTAGAAGATTATCACTAATTAGGGTAACCTTGAGTTTATGATTAAATTAAGTTAATTCACGACCCTATACTGGTTCAGAACTAACTAAGTATTAATCCTAAAAAGGGATAATATCTCTTAGGCATGAAACAATTAAGAAGGAATCCTAAGTTGATATTCACTTAACACTAAACAGAATCAACAATCAAAACGAAGGAAGGCAGAAATCAGTTTTTAGTTTAATCCACATAAAAAAATTAAAATTATTATATAGACAGGTAAAATCAGTCATAGAGATTCAAAATGAAACCCTAGATAGACTAAAGAATCACCTAATTCAAGTGAAGCCCTAAACTCCTACTCAATTGATGATTAATCATACACTATGATTAATAGCTAAAGAACTCTAAATCAGTGATTAACAGGGGCGACTAACCCTAAAAATGGTTATCACTTCAAGAAGTGTTAAACCTAACCAACACATACACGAAAGCAAAGAAAAATAAAAAATCCAGATTAATCGAAGGAAAAGAAAATAATCAGGAAGCATAAAACAATCACACACATACACGATATAAAACTATATCAGATAACCAAACAATTCGAAACATTATTTAGGAAAACAAACAATTAATCTAAAACGAAAAATAGTGTTTTATCAAAGATGAAGTATTTATGGCTTTTGTCTCAAGAACAAAAACAAATAAGGACAGAATACTAAAAAAAAGGAGAGACTAATCCTAAACAGAAACAAAACGAACAGAAATTATACATGATTTCATATAGAGATAGTAAAGAGACGAGGTGATACCCGTTAAAGGGATTTTGGCCGGAAAAAATGAAATCGCCGGACCTTGGCCGGACTCCGGAGGGTTTGAAAACGAGTCAAACCCACATGATTCAATTGCTCTTATTAAGAGCAACTGACTCATGTAGGTCCGAACCGTTGAATCGCTCGAAGTCGACTGTTGTAGCATTTTAGGTTTTTCAGATTCTTAGATATGAAATTACTCGAAATTTGATGTTTAATTGGGGAAATCAATGGTGGAATGGGGTTGAGGGAAGGAATGGGATTGCCTGATGAAGTTTTAGTCTAATTTGGTGGTGGTCCGCCACTGGTAGGCGATTTCCGGTGGCGAAAGGCGGCGAGACCTAGTGAGGGGAATTGAGGCGGCTAGGGTTTGGGGGATTTAGGAGAGACGGACGAGTGGGGTGAGTTGTGAGGGGGGTAGGGGCTCTTTAGGACATATATATAGGGATTGGGGTGTGAGTTGCGAGCCGTTGGATTAAGCGGGTTAGCAAAGAGATGAAACAGGGTCGTCTAATTAAGAGTGGGGGATTGGACTGGTTAGGGAAATTGGGCTGGGTGTCTTAGGATTAAAGATGGGATTGGTCTTGGTTTATAATTGGCCCAATCTGGTTGAACCCTTTAAAATTCATATTAAAAATAACTAACTTAATCCTAATTAAATCACTAAGAATATAAAAAAAAAGTAATTTATGAAATTAATTAGCTATTTTCATTTATTGTTTTAGCTACTGAGTCAATTTTTAATTCATAAAAAGTAAAACCATTAATTTTAACATTAATACCAATAATTATTTAAATAACCAATTTTTGCGATTTTCTTTTAAGAACATGATTAAATTATGTTACTAGGTATTAAATTAAATCAAAGACCTATTAATGCAAGGTAAAAGAAGTTTTTAAGTATCTTTGTTATTTCTAATTTTTAGAAGATAAAATATGATCATAAATGAAAATAATTCGTAAATAAACACTTAAATCCACACAAAAATCTAACTATGAGTATTTTAATAGGTGAAAAAATTACATGCTCGCAGCTGCCCCTCTTTGTTCGGAAACAACGAAGAGTTTTCGGGCAAAGACAAAGTGAGAAATTATTAACAAATTTACCCATTCATATACTCCATTGTGAAGCGTTTTTGAAAAGTTTGACCGAACCCTGCTTCAAAGGTTGCCTACATATCCTTAGCTATAAAGGAATCATGTTAGTGTAGTTCTGAAAGTTTTGGTAGCTGAGACTACCGAAAAGCTGTGATTTCACTGTTGTTGCTGCTGCTGATCTCCTTATTACACCAAAGTAACAAAATGAAAGACTAACTAAACCTATCAGATGCTAGTTACAAGATTCCTATCTAAGACTTGGTCTTGAGTCTTGATCTTTTGCCGACTCTGACCTGGATCTTGATGCTTGTTAGCCGCAGGTGCTGGTTTTGTTTTATCGTTCATCGGATCAAGGCAGAATATACCGAACGGATGACTTCAACCTTGTCTTGAATAGTCCATAGCTTCCCCGTTCTGCACTTTGGATTCAATCTTTTCTTTTCTCTTTTTGTTTTATTATTATGGATCGAAACATCTCCTTTTGGTCATCTCGAGTCCAATGTCCTAAAAGTGTAATTTGCACAAAAACCAAAAAACAAACGAACAAAATTTTCTGCCCCAGTTTTCACTAGAAAAATTTCGTGAGTTGTTGTAAGGAAATCTAAGCTACTTTATTATTGAAAGCGATGAAAAGCCGAGAACAGTGCACCCGGAGTTATTGTAGAGTAGGGATTAGATATCCTATGTCTAGAAATAAGATCAACTAGTGGTGGAGACCCTATGTTGCAAAATAAAATCAACTAGGGATTGTATACCCTATGTTGGAAAAATCATCAACTAAGGAGTGTATACCTTATGTTTGCATCAACTAGGGAGTGTATACCCTACGTTGGAAAAGATCATCAACTAGGGATTGTATACCCTATGTTGGAAAAGAAATCATCAACTAGGGGTTGTATACCCTATGTTGGAAAAGAAATCATCAACTAGGGGTTGTATACCCTATGTCGGCATCAACTAGGGAGTGTATACCCTACGTCGGAAAACAAATCATCAGCTAGGGGTTGTATACCCTATGCAGGGAAAGAAAACATCAGCTAGGGGTTGTATACCCTATACTGGAAAAGAAATCATCAGCTAGGGGTTGTATACCCTATGCCGACATCAACTAGGGAGTGTATACCCTACATTGGAAAATAAAACATCAGCTAGGGGTTGTATACCCTATGTTGGAAAAGAAAACATCAGCTAGGGAATGTATACCCTTAATTGGAAAAGCAAAACATCAGTTAGGGAATGTATACCCTTAACTGGAAAAACAAAACATCAATTGGGGAATGTATACCCTTAACTGGAAAAGCAAAATATCAGTTAGGGAATGTATACCCTTAACTAGAAAAGAAAAGCATCAGTTAGGGAATGTATACCCTTAACTGAAAAAGAAAAACATCAATTAGGGAATGTATACCCTTAACTGGAAAAGCAAAATATCAGTTAGGGAATGTATACCCTTAACTGAAAAAGAAAAACATCAATTAGGGAATGTATACCCTTAATTGGAAAAGGAAGCATCAATTAGGGAATGTATACACTTAATTGGAAAAGAAAAACATCAGTTAGGGAATGTATACCCTTAACTGGAAAAGAAAAACATCAATTAGGGAATGTATACCCTTAATTGGAAAAGCAAATATCAGTTAGGGAATATATACCTTTAACTGAAAAAGAAAAACATCAATTAGGGAATGTATACCCTTAATTGGAAAAGAAAAACATCAGTTAGGGAATGTATACCCTTAACTGGAAAAGAAAAACATCAATTAGGGAATGTATACCCTTAATTGGAAAAAGAAGCATCAATTAGGAAATGTATACCCTTAATTGGAAAAGAAAAACATCAGTTTGGGAATGTATACCCTTAATTGGAAAAATAAATATCAGTTAGGGAATGTATACCCTTAACTGGAAAAGGAAGCATCAATTAGGGAGACTATACCCTTAATTGGAAAAGAAAAACATCAATTAGGGAATATATACCCTTAACTAGGAAAGAAAAACATCAATTAGGGAATGTATACCCTTAATTGGAAAAGCAAATATTAGTTAGGGAATGTATACCCTTAACTGGAAAAGGAAAACATCAGTTAGGGAATGTATACCCTTAACTGAAAAAGCAAAACATCAACTAGGGAATGTATACCCTTAATTAGAAAAGGGAGCATCAATTAGGGAATGTATACCCTTAATTGGAAAAGAAATCATCAATTAGGGATGTATACCCTTAATTGGCATCGACTAGGGAGCGTGTACACCCACGTCGGGAAAAGGTGTAGTTGGGGATTGGAGGCCTCATACTACTTTGAGTCATTTTCAACTTCAATTCTTCTCTTTTTTTTTTCATTCATTCATTTTTTTTATGCACGCGGGAAAAGATTTTTTGAGGAAACTTCCCTTTCTTTGGAGTCAATGCTGCAGAGCAACGGTTAGTCTCGTGGGACTTAACCTTTTTCAACTTTATTCGCCTTCATCAGCTTTTCATTTATGATTTTTCCCTCATCTTTAATTTTAAAGCACTTGGAGCATTTCAGCTTTTCAAACTTTGCCGAGAGGGTTAGTCACGTGGGACTTAACTTTTTACTTCAATTGCCTTTATAGGAATTTCGATTTGGTCTTCTCCTTTCAAGAGTTGTGTTTAAAGCATCGGTCAGTCGGGATCGACTTGATGTCCCTAATGAGGCTCGGTGCCCCTTGCATGTTGGCTTGCGTCAAACGAGAATCCTGTAAATCAGTTTTGCCATCCTTTCATTGCCTTAGTTTCGGAGCAGAGTTAGACAGAAAGGGATTGAGAAACAATAAATGACAGAATGGATAATGAATTTAAACGAAAGGTATCCCTTTAGGGGAAAGTAAGGAAGGACTATCTGGAGTGTATGCAGACTTCAATGAACATGACATGCCTTTTGGACTGGATGCCTGATCCATGTAAACCGTCTGACTCTCAGGAATTCATCACAACTATCACCTCGAGATTGAGAAACCTTGCCCCGGACTGTGTCCATGTCAGTGACCCATTATCCTTTTCGATCAGTAGTGCCCTTTGCGGGTTTTCACCAACTAACCTATCTCATTTCTCTTCTCACCATCGCCTTGTAGTTCTCTTTGCGAGTTTTCACCAACAAAACTCTCTCATTTTTAATTTCTCTACTTACCGTCGCCTTGTAGTGCTCTTTGCGAGCTTTCACTAACAAGATTCACTCATTTTTAATTTCTCTGCTTACCGTCGCCTTACGGTGCCCGTGTGGGTTTTCACCGATAAGACTCTCTCATTTTATTTCTCTCATTTGCTTGCACCAGATCCAACACTGTAGCCTCCAACTTTACTCATCTTTTCCCATTGATCAAAAGGACTTGAACAGGGTTTTGGTGAAAACGAATTTGTATTGAATTACAACTTTGGAACCTCTCCGGCGAAATTATCGCCAAACATATTATAACATCTGCCCCAGCTTAAACTCTTGGGGAAATGTGGAATTTTATTTTGGTGTGACTGAATCCCAGGGAGAGGCTGCCTACGTATCCTTTCGGAATCAAGTCGAACATAGTTCAGGGAAACATTTTTNTTCTTTTTTTTTCTTTTGTTTTGTTTTCAACAACACTTTTAGGTTCCAAAGAGGGTAATCAACGGAAAATAAACAGCTCAAAGGGTTTGCAAAAGGGTTAATGGTGTTTGGGTAGCGAGAATGAAAGCCTTCGTCACTTAAATTGGAGAACTTTTAACATTATATGGAGGATCAAACGTAGTACCTTTTGACTACATCTGCATTGACAGCCGTTTCAGGGTCATTTCCTTCGATGTCTCCCAGGTATAACGCTCCTTTTGGTAGAAATTTCCTTATGATGTACGGACCTTTCCAATTCGAGGCGAATTTTCCTTTCGCCTCTCCGTAGTGCGGGAGGATACGTCTTAAGACAAGTTTCCCCACTTCGAAGTTCCTAGGTCGCACTTTCTTGTTGTAAGGGTGGGCCATTCTTTGTTGGTACAACTGCCCGTGGCACACTGCGGCCATCCTTTTCTCATCAATCAGAGTTAATTGTTCCAGTCGGGTTTTGACCTATTCATCATCCTCAATTTCTGCTTCGACAATAATCCGAAGGGAAGGAATTTCAACTTCTGTGGGTGTTACGGCTTCAGTTCCATAAACCAATAGGTAAGGAGTAGCCCCAGCTGACGTGCGTACGGTCGTGCGATATCCCAACAATGCAAAAGGCAGCTTCTCGTGCCATTGCTTGGATGTTTGAATCATTTTCCTGAGAATTTTCTTGATGTTTTTGTTTGCTGCTTCAACGGCGCCATTG